>MJUT01017050.1:1867326-1886231 GCA_002080005.1 Gigantidas platifrons | reverse complement strand
ATTTCTTGTATCTAAGTCAAATAGAACATATTTCTTGTATCTAAGTCAAATAGAACATATTTCTTGTATCTAAGTAAAAAAAACTTTTCTTTACTGACAATGTGCATATACAATGTATTGTGTATCCTGCAATGTTAGAAAGTGTAAAACAACTACTAAATTTTATGGAAAGTGTAGAAACAAGTGTTGTTCTTGTTTCCATGTCCACACTTATACTGTTACAGCTTCTTACCGTACCTC
Source organism: Gigantidas platifrons (assembly GCA_002080005.1). Taxonomy (NCBI): domain Eukaryota; kingdom Metazoa; phylum Mollusca; class Bivalvia; order Mytilida; family Modiolidae; genus Gigantidas; species Gigantidas platifrons. The sequence goes on along the minus strand of MJUT01017050.1, from coordinate 1,885,991 downwards.
TAAATTAAACAAATACCAGAAAAACTATATTTTGATCAATGAACGTATATACACACAAATAAAAGTAGTGCAAGATACACAGTTACAGAAGTATACTCTATATTGCCAGGTTTTACTGCAGCTCTTAGTCTTAGATTAAGTACTGATTGATACTTTCAGCAACATTTCTAGTTACGACTAGGGATTTTAGCTCAGGTTTAACTGTACTTAACTAAAGTACCTTGTAAACTTTCACTCTGTTGGGATCCTGCATGAACAGAAACTCGATGCATCAACTATATTCTTGAAATTAACATAACACTATATTTTACAATAACAAAGTTAATTGCCCTACAATTATATGACCAAGATAATTGCAGTCATAAAAAGCCTTAAAATGTCTTTCATCTGTTTTCTTAATATAGAAATATAGTGAATGTTTACAAGACTTTATTACAAGTCAATATAAACCTCTTTTCCTTTTGATTTCATGTGAAAATGTAATGGTCATAAAAGGAATTGTTTGAAAATATTTATGTTGACAATACTGTTTGTAGTAGTAGTGTTGATATTTTTCTAGGAATTTATGCTGTTACAATGATGGCAAGTAAATGGGGCTTCTTTGGGTTGTCTAGCAACGACTTGAAAAGTTTGTTGCTCTTTATCAACATGAACAAAACCGTTCCATCTGTATCTAAGTAAGAACACAACTGTTCAACCTGGATAGATAGGAACCAGTTTGGTAGATGGCTTTTTGGTTATACTGTCAAACCTGTTTTAGTGTCCACCTCTATTAAGCAATAACTTGCATTATGTGACCTTATTTTAATTTCCCTTCACAGTGGATTTTATATTAATCAAATCTGTATTAATTGACCACCTGTCTAATGTGACCCTATTTCAAAGTTAGGGCCCGTGTGGCTCATTGAGTTAGGTCGCTGGATCTAACAACTCATACAAGCCTATCACCAATACGGCGTGGGTTCGCGCCCGGCTTTGTAAATTACAAAAAAGGGTGCACTCGATTCGCAGTCGCAAGTGATAAGTTTACCAGTTGCTTGCTTATGGTCGGTGATTCTCTCCGGGTACTCCGGCTTCCTTCACCATTAAAACTGGTCGCCATGATATAGCTGAAATATTTTTGAAAGTGGTGTTAAAACACCAAAAATCTAATATCTATTTCAAAGTTCCCTTGGAATGTCACATAAGACAGGTTTAACTACTTAGTATATATTTGTGGAATTCAGAAGGATTACATTTAGATTCCATAATTTCTGTGAAGGTGTGATTTTCTTCATCCTTTAGACTTGATACTTTAAAAAAAAAAGTACCAGCAATAGGAATGCTACAACTATTATGATTATGATTACTATAATGAAAGTCCCAGGGTGTAAGGGGTCAGAAGCCCTGATGTCCAAATTTTAACATTGGGAACAATGGGGAAAATAAAAATAAATTCTTAAGATTTTCATTGTACAATGTATATAGGGAAATGCAAGTTCATTTGGCATCGCTGCATGATACATCGTTTTGATACTCAGATTAAAGCTGGCACAAATAAAAAAGAACTTCAGGGTCTATGACATTTGAACCTTGCATAAATCAAAAGATTCCAGGATTTGAACTGGAATTATCGCATTAGAAACAGTGATAGCATTGTTACAACAACAAAGATCCAATAAACTAAGCAGGGATAGTCTTCATAGAAGTACAATACAAAAGAGCAAAATCTCAAGGATTAGAACAAACAGGATCCAGTTGATCAATACTTGTCATAATTGAATCATGGGTAGTCTAGTTGGAGCAATTATGATCCAGTGAACTAGAAGTTCCCTTGATTAGAACTGGCACCGTTTTCTTGGTCCTAGTTATTACCGTTTTTTGATGCCATTTTTTTGCACTGAGCTATGATTAATGTAACCACGTCTGATACAAAATCCATTTCTGTTGTAAATTGTATATTGCTACAGAACTAGATTAATTTAATGATAATATCACCATTTTTAAGCTAAAATACTAGGGAGGTATCGATTTTTTGCTGGGTTTATTAAGGGGAGCGATAAAACCACCAAATGACTTAATGATTAAACAGTATACTTTTTTTTAACCTAATACATGCATATATGATATATGACCAGAACAAACAAGTTGAAAATTATATAGATGTGATGATATAGGAAATTAAGAGGTACTATTTATTGCATGATATAGGTACCGTAATTGTCTTGCATTATACATATAAAAATTAAATAACGAACAATTGAACAATTGTTAGTTTAGATAAATTTTCCTCTCAGCTGATCAAAGATGAAGAGAACTATTTGCTATAATGATGAAATGAACATTAGTAACAATTTGTTTACATGTAATTAAGAATGATATATAGATGTAAAGTAACAGACATTTTAATACAGTGCAGGCTTCTTGTGGAAATTTGGAGAGAGGAAAAAAGTTAATAGTAATTCAGGTTAATTGTAAAATTTGATTATGTTTGTATTAGCTGTGTTTATTACTAGTTTTTATACAATAAAGTAAGTAAATATAAAGGTGGTACTGAGATAGGCCTGTAGGCTTATTATTTGAGTGCCATATGATCATAAAAGGGGGGATATTGAATAGGGTCAGAAAAGTTTCCCTTGCAACAGGCCACCAATTGTGGCAATGGCAATTCCTAACAAATTATTTCTCATTAGATGCTGTTACAAGTTGTCATTATTACACATGGAGAGTGAAAATCTCCAAACAAAAGGCCCTCACATACGTCCAGTCATATGAGGGAGTTGTGTATTTGATTCATCTTAAGCAACCAGTGGGCAGAAGGGTTGTACCCCACTGTGGAAACACTAGTTATATTAAAAACAAAAATAAAACAAAATCTGTGAATTCTGGGGAACTCAAGTCCTGTCATTGTATAGTGCATGGCATTTGACACAGTGGTTTGACATCTTCATCGCCTTGATTCTTTACCATTATTTAGAAGGCATAGTGAATCAAGATAGAATGCCAGAGCATAATATTTTTTATTAAACTCTTCCTTACAGAAGCAATACCTAGTAGTTTTGGAATACTGCTGATGATAATGTTAACCAGCATGCTCAATACATTTGCCAAGCAAATTGCCACTTTGCATAGTTTATTGAATAAATATCAAACTATTTTTTTCTCCAGTGGATAAACAAATGCTGATTTTATTGGTGATTAGCAGGTCAGTGGGTAACCAGTTACAAATGCTGGTCAGACACATGCAGCAGGTCTATATGCAAGTCTGTAAAAGATTCAAAAGAGAAAAAACAAACACAGCTGGTTTACAATTGTTAGATATTAGAAACCACCATAAAATAGTTAGTATTTATAGTAACTATTCTTGTTAATCTAAAATCGTTACATTAAATTTGTTTTAACAAGGAATTCAATACAAAATAGAAATGAACTTTAAACAAACTGTAATAATGGTTTTTAATGATTCCTGCTCTTGGTTGTATCTATTGGACTAGAATCATTTCTCTGTTTATTTCAACACTTATCTGATGATAAATATTTACTTATCGTTGAAATTTACCAATTATGAACAAACATACTTCTTGGTGTTTATAACAACTTGGAGTGAAGGAGGTTATAAAAGTATTAAATATGACTTTATTACATACAATAAGGCCAAAAATAAAAATATACCTGTGTTTATGCCAACATTCTGGAAAAATATAAGGTAGATAGGTAGGCAAAACTTAAAAAAAAAAGTTTTTTAGTAAGTTATACAGGACAAGGGTCAGACTTTAACAGTTCTTGTCCAAAAATGGAAATTAAACAAGTGTAGGCACTAACAAATAGGGTTACTACTATTAGTAGGATTAGCGTTTAACACAGATATTTTGTTTTTGACTTAAGAACTGGGAATAACTATTTGAACAGTCAAAGACTGTTGGTTATAACACTTTTCTTTGAATGGTTAGCATGTATTGGTTGCTGAATAGTCTAGTGCTAGGACAAAGCTCTTGCCAACACTTTCTCATTCACCACTGATGAATCAAGTCTAGAAATGTCATGCCTCACTCGTCCTACTTGTCCATCATTCTTCAAGACAAGTAGATTTTTCTGCTTATATGTCCTGGACAAGTAACTTCTCCTTTACCTTTAAATAATTTGACAAGTGAAAATTGTCAATGGGCAAGTAGTATTTTCTGTTTTACTTAAGCAAAACAAGCACCTAAAGTAGATATTTCCACACCATTCTCTTACAATGTACACTCATTAGAGAACTTGCATTGTTTTTTTTTTACAAATACAAAAAGATCATTGAAAAGGGCAATGTCAGTATTTGTCACAAAGCAACAGTCAGACCTATTGTTTGAATAGTCAAGACACATATGTCTTTCTTGCACTTGTGTGAATAGTCAAGACACATATGTCTTTCTTGCACTTGTATGAAGTCAAGACACATATGTCTTTCTTGCACTTGTGTGAATAATGAAGACACATATGTCTTTCTTGCACTTGTATGAATAGTCAAGACACGTATGTCTTTCTTGCACTTGTGTAAATAATCAAGTCACATATGTCTTTCTTGCTCTTGTGTGAATAATCAAGACACATATGTCTTTCTTGCTCTTGTGTGAATAGTCAAGACACATGTCTTTATTGCACTTGTGTGAATAGTCAAGACACATATGTCTTTCTTGCACTTGTATGAATAATCAAGTCACATGTCTTTCTTGCTTTTTTGTGAATAATCAAGACACATATGTCTTTAATACACTTGTGTGAATAGTCAAGACACATATGTCTTTAATACACTTGTGTGAATAGTCAAGACACATATGTCTTTCTTTTACTGAAGAGATTTTTATACAAATTGTATACATTTATAAGGTTCAAGAATAAAGTTATATATCATTTTCCTAGAGATGTTTTTATTGTATTAGATAGAGATACATTAATAAGATACTAGAACAGGCTCCCTGTGTTATAAAATGAATAGAAATAAGAAGTTTAACAGTAATGAGTTAATAATCCACAGCAAAACATCCCTGCATAGTTAATAATATGTGAAGCATATCAACTAAGATGGATCATTCTACTCTGATTATATTAACAGTTGTTATAGTTATAATTTCTCTTTTTCTTCATTTTTCTGATATCTCTGTAAAATGGCAATGTTCTGTATCGTTTTTATCTCTATCAAGAAATTGGTGAAGTTTTCTATGATAATATAGACTGGAAGCATCAATATTAATTTACATTAAACAATGAAGTATAGTGTTACATCAAGAAAAGGAGACTTTTAGTTATTTCCTTTCATAACTACTACTGTGTGTAGTAAAACAAAATCATTAGAATTCATTTACTAATCTTTAATTTAATCCTGTGATTCAGCTAGGCAGAGGTCTCAGGACATTTGTCCAACTATTTTTCAAATGGTCCTGAAGATCTTTATACAAATTAGATTACGGTAATTATTAAAGATTGTCCTGAAAAAATTTTGATAAACTGGCAATGGTTCTGAAGATTTCAAAGTCTAGCTGAAACACTGTAATCTAAAATATTTTCTTACTTTAGATGATTTTTTCAGTAAAGTACTCTATAATAAATGAACTTTCTCAGATCTTTAAAGTACAGAAGTCATTGTTGTGCTACATTGATTTTGAAATTTGCATAAAAGTACAGAAATCCTTTTATGTATCTATTTTTGACATTCTCAGACCTTTTAAATTACAAAAACACTTCTGTTCCACCTGTTCTGAACTTTGTCAGATTTTTCCAGTAATGAAATATGTGACCCTTCTTTTTATTTTGAATATTTCCAGATCTTTTCAGTTCCAAAACCCTTGTTTTCCATCTATTTTGAACTTTGTCAGATTTTAATAGAAATGAAAAATTGAAATATGTACCCCCTTCCTCCCCTCTTTTTATTTTGAACATTCTCAGACCCTTCAATACAGACATCCTTAAGCTTATATCCCATGATCTATTTTTTTTTTAAGGTAACTTTCTCATATCTTTAAAGAACAGAAATTCTTAAAAGGAAGCTATTATCAATCTGATGGGAATTCAGTGTTTATCACTTCAATCTTTGACAACTATATTTTCATTTAAGTATAAATTATCTCTATGACGATCTATTGTATTATTACGTAATTTTTATTGCCAGAAACATTGGGCAATTTTACATAGAGGACTTATAATTGTTGACTATTTCCTTTCTATGTTACTTTGTAGTTTCTGGTTGCACTCTCTGTAATATTGGATTTCATTATTTCTTGGTTTATTGATGTAGAAAATTAAACATCTGATCACATTTTCAATAAATATTCAATCAGCTTTCTTTAGAGGTACCGTGATTTTACAAGACAAAAATATCTTGGCAGAAAATTATTTTATCAATAGTGATTCTTTGCAGAATTAATTATATAAGTTTTAATAAGTCAAGACACGGATGTAAAAACAAAAACACATTTTGTACTGTCATCTAGTTTAATTGTTTTCAGAATAGAAACTACTATTGTTGTACTCGGATACCAATTAAAACCTCAGAATTTAAATTGCATTTTAATTTGAAATCATGCATGTTGCCATGGGATTTTTTTTTTTTTTTTTTTTCAAATCAAAATATTCATGAAAAATATGAAAACAGCTTTGTAATGTGAGAAAGACCTCTATGTAGTTTATCATCAGTAATATTGTAATTATCTCTAGGTGTCATACATGTTTAAGAATTAGATACTGGGTGGTACATATCTGCTTCTAAAACTGTTATCTAATACATGTAGTTACACCCTGAAGCAGATAAAAATGTTAGTACAGAAAATAAGACTAAAAATTGACACAAATTTACAACCAAGTTATTTTGGTTTAGGATATCAAAATGCAGCTTCAGGTTGCAGGTTTATGTTAGGTTTATGGTGTTTACTCAACAATATTTCAGTTATATCGTGGCGGTCAGTTTTATTGATAGAGGAAAACGGAGTAAACCACAGACCTGCCGCAAGTCACTGACATAATGTTGTATCGAGTACACCTCGCCTGAACGGGGTTCGAACTCACGACGTTAGTGGTGATAGACACTGATTGCATAGTGGCTGAATCACAATCGGGTTGGAATTCACTACTAGGTACATTCAAAAACAGATATCTTTTACATCTTCATAGATACAAGAATGAGTGTGGTCTCATTTAAAAGTTTATACTCTAAGCTTTCTAAAACACTATCACATTACACAATTGCTCTGATTTTGTCATCGGAAGTCAAAATATATCATGTTTTTAGGGTGTGATTTGTGTCAAATCTAAAACAATGATTTTGCTTAGTTTATTAACAACAGAAAATCTGATCACAAGCTTTAAATAATTTACTATGGGGTTGTTTACTTTCTGCACTTCAAGCCATACTTTACAGGTTGAAATTTGACTGACAATTGACAGAGTTATTGCTGAATTAGTCTCGCCACCCATGTGTGATATTTTCTTTTTTTAAGGGGTGTTAGTTATATCTGTATGATTAGAAATACAGAGTAGTTAATGGAGTTACTAAATAAGTTAATTTTATCATTTAAGAGATTTATAAACCAGTAAAATCTTATTAACATCTTCTAATCAACTATGTTTTATCCAAAAAATTACTATGAAAAGTGCTTATTTTATGTAGAGTCTGTAGGCCCTATTTTTGTAAAGCTTCATAAGCTTTATTCAGTCATGAAATTTAACACATCTTCTTCTATATATTGTATGTCCAAAAAAGAGTTACTGCAGAAAAAATTGTGGAAACCACTCATTTATTAAAATTTTGGAGCAGAATTTTCTGTTTTAGTATCAATGTAGAGTCCGTAGCCCTCAATTTTCATAACATGAATATCTAATACAGTATAAGAAGTTGTATTTCTGCTTTGTCTTAATATAATTACTTCTTTGGCAAATTTAACATGAAATAACAAATTTAGAACCATAATATCAATTTTTTAAAGAACTAAGTAATTTATGACTGATATCTGACTAAACTTTCTTTGCTGATTTTAAATTTCTTTATTCAGAAAATGGTTAAATATCATTTTTATGGTAGCACTTCAACAAGTGTATTTGTGTGTTAATTCAAATTCACAGTTTAAAGTACATAAATTACTTATTTGTGTGATAAAAATTCCAGAAAGAAGTCTTTTGAATAGGGCTATGGACTCGACAATTAATTTGGAATTCATGAAGATTTTGCATTTAAGTACATATATAATGGAAACAAGAAGAAATAGAAATCAATTGATGTTTCAAATGAAGAGGAAGAGCCAAAAAGTGATAAATTGACAAACAAAATCTGAAAAAATGAGAAGATACAGATCAAAATTCAAATGTAAGATCTGATGCAGCAAGGCTGAAGAAAATGAGAAAGAATAATTGAGAGTGCAAGAAGGTTAAGAGGCAAGCCATTCAAAGTGGAATCACAAAACTAGAAAAAAAAACCATCAAGATGCAAAGAAACACTTAGATGAAAAGATACAGAGAAAAAAAGAAAACAAAGAACAGAAAAACTAAGACTTAAATGAAGAAAATGACCAACTTGATGATTCACTCCTTAAAGAAAAACAAGAAAAACAAAGAATTACAACAAGAAAATGGATGATGAAAATAAAGTTACAGACAACAAATGATAAACCAATTACATCTCCTATTAGTAGATTCACCATATACTGCCAAGGTAAAAAGGTAAAAGAGATTTTGCCCAAAACACCTGTAAAAAAAGTTGCAGTGATTGAGAAACTTATTGATTCTCCTTCTACCTCTGGTATTCTACAGAACAGAGGAGTAATAGTAGGTAAAGATGTAAAGAAAAAGCTAGAAATAGCAGATGGCTATGTGAAAACAGTAAGAAAGAATATCTCTATCTCAGACATAAAGATATAGGGAACCCAGCCAATCGATGAGAAAGTAAAGTATACTACCATTGTACAAACAGCACTCATGTCAATTATTAGAAAATATAATATCAGACTCGTGCTAGATATTGGGAAACACCACAAAAGAGGAAATCAGTGGACAACCTAAGAGGAGCTTAAGAAAAGACAGAGTATCAGATGATGTAAGGAGAAGAATCACCACCTTCTATTTGTCACCAGATATAAGTAGGAAGTACCAAATAAGAATGTGGCTCTGAAGATAAAAGAAAGCAGAAATGTTGAATTGGTACATAAACATATCATGTCTGTAACTGTAGTTGAAGCATATAGCAGATACAAAGTAAAGTTTTTAAATGATAAAATTGGTTTAATTCTGTTCAGAAAACCTCAAGTTAAACAATGCAAGTATCTGAAGCTTACAGGAGGTCAGGTCTATGTCAAAAATGTTGTAATGCAGCTCTGAAAGCTGAAGATCTGCAAAAAATTTCTGTACAGATTTAAATTAAGAGATGTAAAGACAGACAAAACCTGAATATCTGAATTAACCTTATGTGAAAACACAGAAGATCCACAATTTCACAAGAATGTAGTTGCCTAGAGTGCAAATGTAACAACTATGGAACAGATATTTTAGATACACATTATACAAATCTGATTGAAAAAAGCAAAGAAGAAAGCAAAAGCATAGAATATCACAATGTAGTTATGATAGTTATTTGATATAGAAACACTTTTGATAAGCGTTTTTCAAAGTTAAATTATTTTGGTAGAGTCCGTAGGCCTTTGACAATGCCTATATCTTTTGGCTCAGATAACTTTTCCTCCCATATTACTATACTTTAGATATGAGTCAATCATGTTACCATTTTAATCATTTATTTTTTGTTGGTAATATACTGCTCTTTTGGTTTTTGTAATATGTTTAGTCCAAATTTAATACGCCGGTTGCAAATGTGTCCACTTGCGTGTTGTATAAGAATGTATATTTTGTTTCTATTCTACCAGACCTTTAGTACTTTAGCAACTATAGATTTACATTAAAGTTAAATGGTCAATTTAGGTATTACTACCTACTTTATAATTATTACAAGAAACACATGAATTAGGTAGAGTCCGTAGGTCTTTGAACACCACTTTTTTATTAAGTAAATTTTTTATTCATGATACGATATCAACAAAAATTTGTGTTACATACTATGGTAGGATGTATAATGTCTCTTTTAAGAATGAAATATTCATTTACTTGTGGTTTTTTTTCTGAACTAGATTATTTGACAAATTTTAAATAATAAATTGCTATTCAAATACCAATTTTTTTCCCAAAAATGCTACATACTTATCTTTTTTTATTTTCTTTAAAGTTTTGATGTTTTTCTAGTTAACCTATTTGATTTTGTTGTTTAAAAATAAAAGTTTATTGAAAGTTAGCTCTGTGATTGTGTTTTGTGTAGAGTCTAGATTTTATAAAATTTTCAGATATTATGCCAGAAATGTAGTGCTTGCAAATGAGGTAACTCTTGAAAGTTAAATTATAATAATTATATATATTGTTATTGATTACCTATATATTAATATTAATGTAATTAATATTAAACTAACAATAAAAAAAAATTGTTGAAAATAAATCCAGTAAAATGAAATAAAATGCATGTTTTTATTAGTTCACATAGAAAATATTGATATAAATTTGATATCTGTTTGTCATTAATTTCTAAAGGATTGAAAATTGATAGCTGAAATGAACAAGCAGTTATATGGCAGGTAAAAATGTGTCCCATTAATCAAGAAAATCTGGATGGAGAGGGCAAGAAAGAAAAATCAATTTTTATTGAATCTTTTTCTACCCAATCACACCTCATTTGAATCACCATCATGGTCTTTTAAGCATTAATTGGTAAGAATTCTATTGTCTTCTATAGAATATTGACTTAGCTCCCTATACATTGTCAACATAGAATTAGTCAATACATCTAGATTTCTTTTGATATATGATTGTGTCCTGCCTTTGTGAAAACAAATTTGATCCCTAAAGTTATGTACACTGGTAATAAACTGAGAAAACCATAGCAGTCTTGATTAGCTGGTCGTTTTTACTTAAACAATTGTATCTGCAGCTATTACAACCCTTGTAGAACTGAATGTAATGTGGTATTGATCGATCCAGAAAAAGCTTTTCTCGTTCCGATAAGGCTCCTGCCTAGATTGACATCCAATTCTTTCCTAATTCAAATGACGGCTCATAATTCCCAGAGATTCATAGAGGCAAGCTGATTCCATCATTTTTACACAATTTCAATCCAGCAAAAGTCGCCACAAAGCCAAAAGGATTAGTTGAAATTGGAAGAAGACAGGATATAAGTCACTGTATAGGATTTAATAAGAAAATTGTTTCTTTATTGTAGACAAGTAATAGATTTGTGGATTAAACAAGAAAATTATTTCTGGTGAGTAACAATTATCAGTGTTATTTTAATATTTTTTCAATTGTACTTTTAATTAAGGATTTTTTTGTTGAAAAATTGATTTACAGATTTGATTGAGTATTGGTACATTAATTTAATAAACACAGAATATCTTTAACAGCATGGTTTAAACAATGCCAGTGGATGTTACATTTCACAATTTTTAGCAGAAATTACCAAATTACACACAACAATAATTTTTTGTATCTGAATAAGAAGAAAAAAAGGGGGAAGGAATAATAACAAAAAGGGGTAGGGGAAGGGTAAAAAGCAAAAGTAATGAGAATCAAAATATTTTAATTTATATAATTACCATAAAATATCGGTATAAGCATAATTGACAATAAATTGTGATATAATGGGAAAAAAAAATTTGCAGAGTTAAAAAGCTGTCCCTCTCTGACAAATATTTAGTATGTTGTTTTTGTTAGCCAATCAAAATTCTACTTGCCACGAGAACATCAGATAATATGATTTTAGGATCTAAATTAAAAATTTTGGCAGTGTATCTTGATTTGGACCAGGGAATAATCAAGAAGGGTTTGATTGATTAAATTTGGTGGCTACTTCCAACTGAATGGAAAAAAATAACAATTTTTATATTTTGCTGCATAATTCAAACCTGCCCAATTCATGTAGAAATTGAAAGAATATCGCTAGAACTATTATTTATTTGTAAACAAAATGTTATGGACAAGTGAAACCAAATTCCTCTTTATAGGTGGGAAAAACAAGCATCATGTTCCTAAAATGCATCCCCCCAAACTAATTGAATACATTCTAAAGCACAATGGTAGGTGTTAGAAGTTGAGATATTAATTCTTTCTACTGACACCCTCCCCCCCCCCAACCATACACTGTAATTGAATACATTATAGATTAACTAAAGCACAATGGTAATTGTGGTGTTAGAAGTTGAGATATGATTATCTTGGTCACGTTTAATCAATACATGATTCTACAGAAGTCGTAAAATATCCTACACCATTGTGTAAAATAAAAATCATGATTGTTAGTAATGTATAGACCTTATAATATCATAGGCCAAATAATGTCAAAAGTTCTCTATACAAAAAAATCAGTGATAGCTTTTCATCCATTTTGATTCTAATGTTAACTAGTTCCTGTGATAATCTCAAAACAAACTAATAGGGATTAACTCAAGGATAAAAACAATGTTATGGTGTATGGATGATATATTATCAGTCAGAAAAAACTTGGCATTTCATTGCATTCTGATCAGTTAATTATTTCAACCTCTTGATGTTAATTTTAGCCGAGGGATCACATTTGATCCCTAACGTTAGTTAGTAGCATAGATCCATATAAATAATTTAGTCAAACTTGAATGATATAAAATTTGATACACATTTTGTACAGAGAGTATAATTTAGAGGGTATTGGAGTCATGAAAGAGGTATATGAACTTCCTGTGGGTTTTAGAGCTAAATATGAGTAATGGTAGCAGCCAAGCAGGATGAAGTTAATGATGCAGTGAAACATGTAAAAAGTTGTCTGTACAATCTGCCAATATACATGCATTTTATTTGTGTATTTAATATGTTATTTGGGAGGGGGGGGGGGGGGGGTATTATTATTTCTAGTAGCCAAATAAATTTTATAGGAAAAAATGTCATGCAAAAAATAAATAATCTGGCCTGTACTTTTCAACAACAAATTTGGCGAACAGTAACTAGACCTAACGAAATTCCTGAGACTCTTGTCTGACATTCGGTCAGACAAGCTGAAATCTTGTGTCTGACCGAACTCAAGTTTGTCGGACCGGATAATTTTTCTGCAAAAATCAGTACTTGATCAAAACTGATCGAATAAATGCTATTTCTAACCAATGTGGCCCTGGTGGCTCAATGAGTTAGGTAGTTGGATTACCTAACAACTCATACAAGCCTATCATCAATGCAGCGTGGGTTCTCGCCCAGCTTTATAAATTACAAAAAAGGTTGCACTCGACTCGCAGCCGCAAGTGATAAAGTTTACCAGTTGCTTGCCCATGGTCCTCCGGCTTCTTCCACCACTAAAATTGGTCGCCATGCTATAGCTGAAATATTGCTGAAAGTGGAGTTAAGCAACAAAAATCAAAATCTAACCAATGACTTATTTATTTTATTACTTTCAAACATTTTAAGGACAAATTCCTCTAGATCTTTTGAACAAGTACTGTTTGGTGTTCCTATTCCCAGAAATCTTTCAATTATCTCTACTCTGAAAAATGAATGTAAATGGCTTCCTGCTCATCACCAGAGCCCAGAGGTACATTTGTATCTGTCGACCCATCCATCATGAAAGAAAAGAAAGATCTTCCCAACATACTAAATATATAAAAATGTGCTTGCAATTGTTTTATTTTTTGTCCTTGTTGCTTATCTTATTAGTTTTCTGTATTACATCTCCAGTTTTTTGGTGGGGTCCTTGTTGCTTATCTTATTAGTTTTCTGTATTACATCTCCAGTTTTTTGGTGGGGTCCTTGTTGCTTATCTTTTTAGTTTTCTGTATTACATCTTCAGTTTTTTTCTCTGTTTCTTTATTATTAGACTGTGCTTGTTTTATGAACATCTCTTTAGCAACAACCTTCCTCTGGTACATGTACTTGGCTGGAAATATAATATAGGAACACAAACTGCAGGTTGATCAAAAAATACTTTAGCCAATACCTTATCTAGGAGGTAAAAAGTTCTTGTACAACCACAGTTAAAAAACAAATATTTAGAAGAATAAGATAGGGAGGGTTTACAGGAATGTTTTTTTTCTTCATTTTTATGTGAAAAATTCTGAATATTGCAGGACACGGTCAGAACAGGTCAAAAATGACTTTTTTGAAAGGGGGTGTAGATGGTTTCAGCTATTTTCATTAATTTTCAGTTATTTTATTTTCTAACCAAAATCATCCCTGAGTTTATAAAAAGACAAAAAGCAAATCTGTGTGTATGTATTACACCATATCATGTTGTACAGGGATTATAGATTTTGTTAAATAAGTAGTATAGATGTATATAATTATATATAATAGACAAAATTTCTGGACTGTTTCTGACATTATCACTAAGTGAATTTCTCTGTTTTTACAATGTATTGTTGTCAAGAGAAATATCTTGTATGCAGCAGCCTACACAGATTCACTATTCTGACAAATGTTGTAGTTCTCTAATATTTATACAAATTACTTGAGTTATTTTCTTCACTGTTAGAGAACACTTGTAATCATCAAATGAGGATTTTAAAAGATACAGTTAAATTTTGTCTTGTTAAGTAATTTGATGATAGATTAAGACAGCCTTAACATTTAATTGTCATTAATTCCTATCTGAAATAAACATTGGAGGGATGTTAGCTAATCCTAATGCCACATGTTAAATAAAGCAGAATTTTAAAATTGAAAGTTGGTGATTGGTTGGTTACAGTGCAGATAGTTGATATTAGAGCCAGCTATTCTTGATTATCCTCCTTTGACAGATATTGGATGTGAATGTTGTTTTAGAACGACAGTAATGTTTTAGTTGACATTTGTAATACCTTAAAACTTGGGTAATTCTGGATTAATAGCAGGTTGATTGCCCATACTCAATACACAACCACTTAAATGTGGAAAATGGCATTGTGCTTTTTGGTTTATAAAACAAAAATAAATTTTCTTTTTTCCTTTTAAGTTGAAGTGAATGGTTAGGTGTTGAGGTTATTTTCTTTAGTATTATCTGTTTAAGATAGAGAAGATGGTAGCTAAAGATGTCTTGAGGCTAATCAATTGAATGGGCACAGGGTCCTGAAGTTATTTTCATGTTAATTTTATAAATCACTCCCTATTTAAGTACAACACTTACCTGTTAGTAGGTATGTCTGAATTTCTTTCGATTCAATAAAAAAATTGAAATAAAGTTCAATAATTATGACTATTTTCCCTCATGTATTGATCAAGTTTTGAATCTTATTTATTAAAGAAAAATAATTTTGCCTGTTCCCAATCAATAAATTTAGTATCTTTTACAGCTTTTTAGAAATGATAAATTGAAGAATACCAGTAATTTCGTTTTGATATTTTTTCTATTATTTGTCACTCAAGAGTTATGGTTCTTGTTTCTTTACAATGTGAATATACAAATATGTTTTTGACATATTCAAATGTGGTACTAGTATGTTAATTTATTATTTGAGTTCAATTAAGAAAAAATTTGGGATCTTTTATCGAACTTTGACCTCTGACACGACAGTAAGGACATATTATTAGATTTAAATGGATCGCCAGATAAAATATAAGAAAGATCCAACAAACACTTAATTCTGGTTTTTTGTTTTACCATGGAAGATTTTATAATATTCAATGTAAAAATCAACAATATACAAGTAAAATTAAAATAGGGATATCCTGTAAGTACTTTTTTGTCCTTTCCAAAATAATAGTTGTGGGATTTCAAGAAATGTGTGTGTGACTTTGAAACACAAATCACCACAGACGCCAGACAATAGCCACAAAGTTTTCTTGAAGTATAAATAACTCACAACATTTAGCAATTCTAAATTTAAAAGTTTATTAATTGTGAAAATCATCCCAAATATCATGATAATTACGTGAAGTTTTACCATGTAACTAGCAACCTATTTGGTCTAGGATTGCTTTTGAAAGAAAACAGCTGAACAAATTTATGTATGTTAAAAGTCATTTGATAGGTATAATATACTGTATGTGAAGTATAATTGTTTTCTGATTCAGACATATCCTGGTAAAATGGTAAGTTTATGGTGTTTTAAGTTAGAAAACGTTTCTTAACTTTTTTAGTTTTTGAGCACAAAACATTCTTTGTTTAAACAATCTTTATTTGGAAATTAACATTTTTGTTTTGGCTGTAAGGTAGAAAAGAAAAGAAAAGTATAATTCACAATAACATGTATTAATTTTCTACTGTCTGTTGGAATATAGTAAGTTGATTTCTGTGAATTAATATTATAATCAAAATTCACTTTAAAAGTATGATTATTTATACTTAACAAGTATATTTTCATTATATATGGCCTTTCTTTTCATGAAAAAAAAAAATCTTTTTCATGATTTCCTGTTAAAAAACATGGGGTATGATTTCCATGTTCAATTAAGTTTTAACAGTACTAAATGAAAATAAAAATATTTGAATGGCTGAACATTGCCCATGAATCTATTGATTTATAATCTGCTGATCTTTAATAGTGGCTTCATTACATTTGCATTTTAAGATAATTTTGTTAAAAATTAACCCATGCATGAAAAAGGAATCTACAAATAATCAAGGAAGAAGGGGGAGAAAACTGTATTTGTTTGTATTTTTGGTGACATTAGTAATGCATTTTAATGTGACCATATTTACAAATAATAAATATATTATATTAACTCACCTGGCCAAAAGTGCAATGTCAGGTATTGTTATATTTTGTCGTTTTCTTACACCTCTTTTCTAGAAAACCACTGAATCATTTGAAAGGTCAAATGTTTCAGGAAGCCCTAGATGGCCAACACAGCACTGCTGGGCATTATTTTCTATCTTCCTATGAAAAAATGTATAAAATTTCTTAACAGCAAAAGAAAAAATAAGGTTGAAAACAAATTACACATGAATGATTCTCCATTAGAATGTTTCTTGTATGTTCCTCTACAAATTTAACATTGCTTTGATTTGAAATGCAAGATGGCCACCATGGCATGTTATATTTTAATGTAAGTCATTACATGAATGATCCTTGGGTAATCCTATGAGATGGTCATTACCACAGGACATAGTGTAGCATAGGACCTTATGGGAAATATTTTTTTGGAACCACTGAATCATATAAAGGGAAGCTTGGCTGAAATGTTCCTTGTATTGTCCTTTACAAAATTTTGGCTTTTATGTAGCTCAGAAATCAAAGATGACCACCACAGCATGTTATAGCATAGAGCTCAATTACAAATGTTCAAAATCTTCTTTTCATAAATTACAAAACAGATTGAATTTAAGCTTTTATGTACTCCCTTCTTGATCATGCCTTAGCTTCAATTAAAAGCCATCATTATTTATTGTAATAAGGGTCTAGAGCAGCCACTTTTGTTTACAAGTTTTACACAAACATTGGTATCTTGTCTGCTGTATAATAAAGAGATACTGTGTACAATATTAAGTTTACCAGGGATTGTTTTCTGGCTTAGAAAAGCATCTGTGGAAATAAACAGATAGAAAAACATAAAACATACATCTCTGCCATGCAATGATCAAAGCTTTTTATTTTTTATCCTGTCTGTTAGACTAGTAATTTTGATGAAGGACATTTTATGCTTGGCTTTGACTCAGATTTAGGATTACATCTTTTTTGTCTTGTATTACAAGATTTTAGAATTTAATCAGATATTATTCTCAAAAATGTTTGTATCCTGATAAAATTGAACCTTCATTATGGATTGAAAACAGACACGGTATTAGCTGTATGGTATAAACCTTGAATTTCTTTGGATGTTTATGACTAATTGATATTAAATCTACTATGAGTATCAGTTATTATTGCTTTTATCATTAAGGTCTGTATCAGATTCTGCTTGTTTTCTTAGCTTGAAAGAGAGGTCATTTTACTAAGAGCATTCATTGACACAACAATGGTAGTGTCATCTTTTCTAAGATAAAAAAAAGAGGTCTTTTTGAGTTGAAGCTAATATGTGTAGGTATTTTGTTAGTTTGTTGATATTTTGTTGACTGCTGAAAATGTCTGATTTCAAGAGGGGGTGGGAGATAATCCCACTAATTAATTTTAACCCTTCAGGCTTCTTTCCTTGCTGAAAATGACAATAACACCAATAGCCCACACAACCTCTCCTATTCCATTCACACCTTCTTTCAATTGCAGAATTGTAGCTCTTATTTCAGTAGCTATTATTGCAGAATCGTAGCTCTTATTTCAGTAGCTAATATTGCAGAATCGTCGCTCTTATTTCAGTAGCTATTATTGCAGAATCGTAGCTCTTATTTCAGTAGCTATTATTGTAGAATCGTAGCTCTTATTTCAGTAGCTATTATTGCAGAATCGTAGCTCTTATTTCAGTACCGGTAGCTATTATTGCAGAATCGTAGCTATTATTGCAGAATCGTAGCTCTTATTTCAGTAGCTATTATTGCAGAATCGTAGATCTTATTTCAGTTGCTATTATTATGGAATTGTAGCTATTATTACAGAATCGTAGCTCTTATTTCAGTAGCTATTATTGCAGAATCGTAGCTCTTATTTCAGTTGCTATTATTATGGAATTGTAGCTCTTATTTCAGTAGCTATTATTACAGAATCGTAGCTCTTATTTCAGTAGCTATTATTGCAGAATCGTAGCTCTTATTTCAGTAGCTA
>MJUT01017050.1:1842310-1859014 GCA_002080005.1 Gigantidas platifrons | reverse complement strand
ACAGAAAAAGGCTAATGTTTAATACTGAAAAGACAACACTTATATATAGAAACATTTAAAGGACAAGGTGCAGTAAGGGCCAATTTTCATATTCAATTTCACCAGTTTTTGTTTTTGTTAAGCAACCATTTGTTAAAAAATCTGGAAGTTGTGCGGAATGATTTCCAGCAGAGAGGTAGTATTGTATCAAACATGACACATTTTTATATGCCCGTCTCGAGACGGGTCGTATTATGTGATTGGGTATAGCGGGCGGGCGTCCACACTGGTTTCCGCACAATAACTTTAGTTCTGTGTATCGGATCATTACCAAACTTGGCCACATGATTTCCCTGTGGAATGGGAAGAACCGTATTTATTTTGGGGTCATGGGGTCAAAGGTCAAGGTCACTGTTACTATGAATAGAATTTTTGACAACAGAGTCGTTTACGCACGGTAACTTTAGTTCTGTATATTGGATCTTGACCAAACTCGGGAAGGGGGAAAACCCTATTTATATAGACGGGCATATTTTGTGATGCACACATTTCTTGTTTGAAAGTTGTTCTACCAATTCCGGAGCCTCCATAGCTGTGGATTCCATATCACCTCTTTTTTCTTTGGGTTTGGAATCTGAATTGACATCTGACGGACTTCTTGATATGTTAAACTAGATGGATTCAAAAATTTTGGACAATAGACATGTTTCATGAAATCTTTGTAAGCATTTGAGCTAAAGTCTACAGAAAGAATCTTATTGTTTTCAGTAATAATGTGTATAAGGTTGTTGTAAATTTTTTCATGTTTTGAGAATATATTTAATTTTGTTGCATAAGAGATTCCATAGAATTTAGGTAGAAAATCATTACCACCTAAACTGAGACCTATATAAGCTACTGCCACTTTATTTCCAATATACTTGTCAGAGGTTCTGTGCTCCAAAAGTTCCAAAATTGTTGTGATATTATAAATGTCATAATGTTTTTCTGTGTTCTTTATGTTGAGATATACTTTCCCTTGGTAATTAATTCATATATTTTCTCTAAATACTATAGCAAAATTAAAGTTCAATATGTAATAATTAAATGATACACTGATAATATATTTCAACTTGTTCTCTCTGTCAAACACAATAAAAAAAATAATTGAGAAATACTTGTGTATAAATGAAACAATGAAAAGATATGATACAAGTAATTAATTTCTAATAGATAGATAATATGTAATATGAGACACATGTGGTAAGTATTAAAACTGAGAGTACAAATTATCTTGACATGGTGTCTGATAAAGCCATCCCTACCTAGTAGCGGTGGGGGAACCCTTGTGTGTTAGAGTGATACTTGATGCACAAGTATATGAAACAATGCCTAAATTGTTTATGTAACCTGTTTCAATATATTATCAATGATATAACATGCTACAACATCAATCAGCATTAAGATTTGACCCTTATATCTCAAGTAGACTATACTTCTCAAGTGAGAAACTTCTCTGGCGTCAACTTAACATGAAAAATGATTGCAGGAGTAATATATACAATAAGTATGACATTAAGATTTCCCTCTTAGGTATTTATTGTATGAACCCTAAAATATGGTCTTCAAAATACAATTTAAACATGACTTTAATAGCCGATTTTTAAACCTGCCTCCTATATGCTTAGAATGGAAACCAACATTTGTTAATTTGAACAAAATAATAACAAACAGGCAAAGGATTTTAATTCCTATTGATTGTACCCTTTGGCACCTCTACCTCCAAAATTATATGAAAGAATTGGTCCTCTTATTTTAATTTGCAGAGGCTGATCCAGACTTTCAGAAAAAAAGGAGAGGACGCGATCAAAATTTGACCAAAAACTCTCCATAGATGAAATAAGAAAATTCTAGATACAAGAGAAGGGTGGTTCCCCTCCCCCTGGATCATCGTATGAAAACTAAGAAATATTAAACTAAATTTAGCTATTTTAGTTTAGATAAATGAAAAAAAATATAAATCATGTACATTTGTAGTATGAAGGAGCTGGACCCTTTTCTGCTCATTCCTGAGTATTGTATATAAAAATAATACATGACTTAGTCCCATCAACACAACTCAGAACGATCTGGTTGTTTACCTCCAAGTAAATGAATATAAATCACGTAGTATTTAGGAGTTGGACCCTTTTCTTCCCCCTACCCACTGTATACATGACTTAGTCCCATCAACACAAATCAGAACGATCTGGTTGTTTACCTCCAAGTAAATGAATATAAATCACATAGTATTTAGGAGTTGGACCCTTTTCTTCCCCCTATCCACTGTATACATGACTTAGTCCCATCAACACAAATCAGTAGTATCTCTTAGTTTGCCTCTGAAGTAAATGGATTAGATGTGTAGAAATCATGATGAAGTGTATATCCACATTAGATAATATTCTATATGGCTGGGCCCTAGAGTATAATAGAGAAAGACAAATTAAATTAGTATTTTCAGGCTTACTTGCATGGTGATAAAATGTCCATGAATATTTGATGAAGTTGTAAGATATTTGTTTTCTTTGCTGTCAAATCTATGTTAGATCCCCTTCAGGACATGTAAGGAATGATACAGAGGCTGTAAAAAATAAATATTTAACTATTAGATATAGAAGAGAATAATATTGTTGTGTATACATACATACAATACAAATAGATTCACATGAGTCATTTTCTTTTACTTGTTTAAGACTTATAAGGAAGAAGTTTTCATGCCATATCATGATAAATATTTCTATAAATAGAAGTATCCACGGCATCATCGCAGGGTTTGAAGTAACTGATTGCCCGTGCCGTGCTACATTTGACACAGGCAAGTAAGATTTTAAAGGCAACAGCCCGCTGGGCAAGTGAAAAATCCTAGATACACTCAATCAAACTACGGATTCCTGACCACAGTTTGAAACAAGAAAGAGTGGTCACTTAGTATTGTTTGCGAATTTTGAAAGATCAACGACAAAATTTTGATGATTTTCCAAACGGATGTTGATATAGTATTTATAGTTTATAATACGGATCGGTCTAAATTCCGGATTGCGTTCGGCCTTAAAAATGACATGTGGTAAAATCGGATATACCAACTTACGAAACTCAAAATACTTAATTTTTTTCTTGTTAGGTTGTTCCATGGGATATAAGATCGAAATATTTAATGATTAATATTATGTTATCATAATCATTTTAAGACCTATTTCCGCGATGTTTTTATCCCTCCGCGATAGCGGTGAGGGGATATAGTAATAGTGGCCGTCTGTCTGTCCATCCGTCACACTTTCTTGTTTACGCAATAACTTGAGTAAACATGGATAGATTTGAATAATGTTTTGCATGTGGCTTGTAATTATCATTATCTTGGATGGGTTCTAACATGGAAATATTTGAAGCAAGGGTTTGGGGGGGGGGAAACTTAATTTTTGGTTGAAAAATCAACAATTTTGAGAATTGAGTCTTGTTTACGCGATAATTTCAGTAAACATGGATAGATTTGAATAATATTTTGCATGTGGCTTGTAATTATCATTATCTTGGATGGGTTCTAACATGGAAATATTTGAAGCAAGGGTTTTGGAGGAAAACCTTAGTTTTTGGTTGAAAACTCACCAATTTTGAGAATTGTGTCTTGTTTATGCAATAACTTTAGTAAACATGGATAGATTTGAATAATATTTTGCAAGTAGATTGTAATTATCATTATCTTGGATTGGTTCTAACATGGAAATATTTGAAGAAAGTGTTTTTGGGGAAAATGTTAGTTTTTGTTTGAAAAATTACCAATTTTGAGAATTGTGTCTTGTTTATGTGATAACTTTTAGTAAACATGGATAGATTTGAATAATCTTTGCATGTGGCTTGTAAGTATGTTATACATTAAGACTGCAAGGCTGCTTTCTATAAATATATAAAACTAAATATTATGCAAGTGCGGGGGGATACGTTGCACATTCATGCGCTAGGCGGTTCTTTTATTTAATTAGGACTGAGTTCCGTATGGGGTGAAAAAAGTCAATAATCAATTGTAGCCATCATGGCTGCTTATTCAGCATCTTCACATCTCAAAAGTGTAAAGGGATAATAAAATGTCAAAGAAAAAATATGTCTGACATTTATACATTGAAGAGGTGACAATATGTCATATTTTATGAATAAAGTTAAATATTTTGCCTACCTACATGTACCTACCCAGTCAAAAAATGGTGGGCCAGAGATTAGGGCAAGCAAAAAAACATATTTTTAAGCTTGGTCTTAGATACAAATTTTTCATGAATAATCCAGACTTTTGAAACACAGCAACACACTACAATTATGGTGTAATGATTGGAGAAACCTGAAGAACTTTTAACACAACACCCCAAAAAATTTTTTTACAAACATTTTCAGTATTTTTTAATTATAAAAGTGGACTTTTGAAACTTTAATTTAGGTGTCAGGAAAAGCCTAGAATGCAGGATTTTCAATCATTTACCCCAGACCCCTGTCGTAGTTGGCACATCACAAGCGAGGTGTGTCAATCCGCTCCACAGCTTACTGGACAAGTTCCTGTCATAATGGACAAGTCAATTTGTTTTCTTACTTGCCCTTTGGGCAGCTGCCTTTAAAAACTTAATTCAAACCCTGTCATCATGAACATTTTTTGCTAATTTTGTGTTATGAATATTTACATCTAATATGGATGCTCCAACAGTTGAATTACATTTGACAAAAAAAGATTTTATAAATAGAAGTATCCATGGTATAATCGTGAACATTTTTTGCTAATTCTGCATATTCACATCTAATATGGATGCTTCAAAAGGCAAATAACATTTGGACCCCAAAAAAGTTCTATTGTGGAACTATTCATGGTAGCGTGAAAATTTTGTGTTCTGAATATTAATATTTAATAAGGATGCTTCAACCTAGATGTCATAGTTCATTCAACTGATTTATTTTTGTATAAATACATGTTTATACTTCAGGTCAACTTTTGACATGTAGTTTGTATTTACTCAGTCTTTTGTTTTCTGTCTTGTGTTTTGTCATCCATTGTTCATCTCTTTGTCCCTGTTTGTTTAACAATTGTGTTGTCTGTCCTTCATCATCATTCAATTTACAGCTTTTGACACCTCTTTGGTATCTTTACACTTTTCCTTTCCAGACATACAGTCAAATTTGTATTCAGCTGCGTGTCATGCTTATAAGAAAAGGCATTGTGGATTGGTTGGGAAAAAGGGATAGCTACTTTGTGTAATCAACTTCTGTTACAAATGATTTAAATCTTTACATAATTGTTTAGGACATATTGAAGAAATACAGACGACTTTTTAATGATGATAAACAGTTTTTTTTACAGAAATTGTGACTTTGATCTGAACCAGTTTTCAAAAACATTTTTAGAAGACAGGACCTGTTTTGTATAATCAACTACTTCAACAGTTTTCAATGCAGATCGTTAGATCTCTGAAGCTTTGCAGAATGTTTGCACACATTAGATATATGTGATCTGCCTTGCAAACTTGCATTAAGATTTTGTACTTGCGATCTTCTTGTCCATTGTCACATTTAACCAACTAAGCACATTTTCAGCATACCAATTTCTTTTGGATGCATTTTTCATTATTTCTTCGTCATGCAGATATGAAATTTGATGCATTTCTGTATATAGTTTTGCATTGATTTAAAAAAAAAAAACCACTTTAAAATATTTTCATATAGCATGGTCAGTCTCTTAGGGTATAAAACACAAATTTGTAATTGTTCTTAAATTACATTTGTACAAACTAAATGGGATTTTCATTGCGTAGATAGCTTTGTGTTCCAAATCTTGCAAGAATATGGGTATAAGAAAAAATACTGGTAGAAAAATATAAATTTGGAAAGAAAAGTGACAGAAATGTAAGATTGTTATAAAAATCCACTTGCATTGATATTTTGTGCAGTTACTGTTTTCAAAAATCAAGAAACTTGGAAAGAAATAGCTGGATTATAGATTTCTTTGTTTGTACAGAAAGAATGAGTCACTAGTTTCCCAGACATGACGTAATTAAACATATCTGTCAAAAGTCGTCACTCTTTCCTTTTGGAGGCAGATTTGGTTTATTACTCCATAAGTCTTATTGGTTATTTTGTTAAGAATATTGGATACAGTATAAAATGGTAGAAATGTGGGATGACGTTACTTTATTTCCATATGATTAATATAATAACTCTTTCCCTCAACTTGTATATAAAGAACACTTTATATTGATTGGTGTAAATTGTTGGCTTGTTTTTTTTCCTCCTTGCTGAAGTTTTAGCGAAATATATTCACCTGCTGCCTGCGTAGGTGTCCGGTTCTGCATCAATTTTGTGCACAAAAGAACATTACGTGACATGAAAAGCCAATTGACGGAAAAATCCCTCAGGGTTTATATCTCTTATTTTGTTAAAGTAGTACTTCTACATATAATGTAGTCTTTAGATAGCTTCTGCACCCATATATATATATTGGATTATGTACATGGGTTGGCAAGCATTTTTTGAAAATAAAAAAAAATCCAGTGTTACTGATAAACACCCAGTTGGCAAGTACCAAAAGAAAATTAAAATAAACACTGGGTCTGCAAGTATCTTTTTAAAACTATTATAAACACAGGGTTTAAAAACCACATTTTGAATACTAAAATGCTAGATTGGGAAGCACCTTCCGATGTCTATTAAGCACATGGTTGCCAAATACCTTTTGAAGATTAAAACAAAATGTTGCCAAGCTCCACTTGAAAACAATAAAACACAGGGTTAGCAAGCACACTTTAAAAGCATAGTAACGGCTTGCAAGTACACTTTGAGGACAATAAAACACAGGGCTAGCAAACATCCTTTAAGACTAAAATACAGGGTTGGCAAACACCCTTTAAAGACTGTAAAACACAGGGTTGGCAAACACCCTTTAAAGACTGTAAAACACAGGGTTGGCAAACACCCTTTAAAGACTAAAACACAGGGTTGGCAAACACCCTTTAAAGACTGTAAAACACAGGGTTGGCAAACACCCTTTAAAGACTGTAAAACACAGGGTTGGCAAACACCCTTTAAAGACTGTAAAACACAGGGTTGGCAAACACCCTTTAAAGACTGTAAAGCATAGTTATGGCTGGCAAGCACCATTTAACTACTATAAAATATGGTCAGGGCTAGCAAACACCCTTTGAAGACTATAAAACACAGAGTTGACAAGCACCCTTTGAAGACTCTTTACTCTTATACAGCAGGTTCCAAG
The DNA here is from genome assembly GCA_002080005.1 of Gigantidas platifrons. Taxonomy (NCBI): domain Eukaryota; kingdom Metazoa; phylum Mollusca; class Bivalvia; order Mytilida; family Modiolidae; genus Gigantidas; species Gigantidas platifrons. The sequence continues at coordinate 1,851,777 of MJUT01017050.1, read as the reverse complement.
CTGCAGCAGTCTTTGAATCTATCTCAACAATGCTTCCATCTTTGTTCTTTATAATCAAAGCCAGTGTAGAAGTATTGATCCTACTGGAATTGTCTTTTTTATAAGAGTAATTAGTACAGTTTTCCTAACCATACATTATTTTTGAAGCCTAAACAGCATTTTTATAACTTGCCTCAATACCTAATAGTCATAGTGTACTTTTAGGTTGAACTAGCCTTTAGGGTCATACAATGTTCAAGTATCATGTATGAGTTTTTGTTTATGCTCTTACTCCAAAATCATCTAATCAGAGCACTCTATTGTTTAGATACAGCATTCTGATTGGTTGTTGTTGTTTTTTTACTGAGCATGAGTTAAAAAAATCTTGCTCAAAAGTTTTATGAGCGTAAAACCAGTTATAATTAGAATGAAATAATAATTTTAATTCTGTGAATCAGATCTTTTTTTATATAAATTTTTTCATCTGTTCAGTATTTTTAGTTTCAGAATTGATCTAGGTGTGTTATAATCTATGTTAACTTGACAGGGTCAGATTATTTTTATCAGGAATCAGAAATAATAATAGATCTATAGTAATTCATTTTCAAATCTGTTTTGACAATTATAATCAGTTAAATGTTATAAATATTATGATTCTAGTTCTGGTATAAAAATATAACACATGGGAAATACTGTCATGTATGGATGGATGGATTCTACTTCCTGTGAACTGTAAGCAGGTGATTTAAATCTTGTTTCCAAGATCTTTAAAATCTCATGCAAGTGTTTTCAAACAACTAGATAAAGATTTCAATGACTTTGTTCATTTTCATCATTTTTATAAACTTGTTCAGTTTCCGCAGTTTATTTTTATCAATTTTTTCAGTTCACACAGTTCATTTTCGTCAGTTTTATAAATTATTTTCAGTTTCCGCTGTTCCGTTTTCATCATTTTTAACAATTTTTTCAGTTCACACAGTTCATATTTGGCAATTTTATATAACAAAAATAAAAATTTCAGTTCACGCAGTTCATTTTCATCTCTTTTATAAGCATTTTTATCAATTTTCATGTAGTTTTTGACAGAAAATGTTCTGTCATCATTAAAATATCAAGATTCTACTTTCATGCAAGGTAGTTTTATTGAATTTTTCCATAGAAGTTCATTAATACTTTTTTTTATTTAAAAAAATCATAGAAATATTGATTCAAAGGAAATGATTGGGATAATTAAAAAAAAATATCAGAAATGCTAAGAGATCACAAAAATAACATCTGCATTGTTATTTTGTTAAAGGGACATTAGCTACGATTTTGACAAAAAAAATTATATGCTTTGGAAATTGGTAAATAGCTTTAAAATGATGAAATAAAGATAAATATTTCACATTAAACAGCTTATCGAACCACTTTCCGCCTTTTGAGAACGAAAATTACCATCGATTTGCTTGCAAGCAGATAATTTGACCTCCCTATGCAATTGACCTTACTAGTGACAGGTAAAAACGAATAATTTGTATATTGTCGCTTATTAACTGCGAACTTGCATGGTTCTTTGTCCGTAATTAACACAGACTAAAACAGATTCACAAAAAATAAGAAATAAATGCATTGTTGTACTGATTTAATAACGATTCGACAAACTCTGTAAACAATGTCGATAATTAATAAGATAGCGTCCATTTCTTGATCGATCTCAAAACACGAGCAGTTGCACCATCACCCCCCCAACATTTCATGTTTCACCAAGTTAAGACAAATTATGATGAAAAAGTGATATATGTTCTCTAATCCTCAGGCCAGTGTAAGCCAAACTTGGCTTGGATTGCCCTCTTTTCAAATTATATGGGACAGACAGTTCTACCTTTCAACTAATATGGCTGACATTACTTAAAATAGATTTTATTAAGCAACTTTGCTAATCCTGAATGAACTTAATGTAAGGTGTAGGCAAACGATTTAAATTATAAAATTATTTGGTCAAGAAATCTGTCTACATAGTTAATTTTTATGATTTTTTTGGAAGGTGTTATCTATTGAAGATCAGTTGCAGGAAACCTGGTAGCCTCTGGTTTTTAAACTTAATTCTCTCCTCTAAATATGTAAATTCTATATTTTATTAGAATATGGTGGTAGAGTAGTTCCTGCATAAATCAATTAAAAGTTCTTGTTTTGGAAATTTTGCACAATCTGGAATAATTTACATTATAATTAAGCAATAAAAATAGAAATATTTTTTTTAAATGTCAAACATTTCAATTTATGCCGCCAGTTGATTTGTAATGAAGTGAAAACTGATTAGTAAATAAATGTTATATAACTCAGCTATTGGGGGTATTATTATTAATGAGATGGAAGAAAAGGTGCATGCCTGTAAATGATGCTGACATTTGTGAAGAAAACGGGAGATGACTTTTACACATGCAGGAACTTTTAGAATTTACTTGACATGTGTATGCATGGTTAATTGATGTGGAAGATGTTTATCATTATCACAAACTCTGGGGGTTAAAAGGGGTCAAATTAGACATTTAGATTTTTGAGTTCTGAATATGCCATAAATTTACCAGAAAAATTATCCATTACTGATTATTATTGAAAATCCATTTGATAACAGATGGTATTGTAATTGTCATTGAGGCATTAATCACAGTTTGACCAAACACATGCCTGACTCGGATCATTTATGTCTGATGTAGAAATTATTTATGTCACAGACAATTGTTCTAATGTTTTTTTCTGTAAGTTAAAATTTTTGTTAAGTATTTTGTGAATTTGTATGTTAAGAAATAATGTTTTAGTGTAACATAATTATTTAAATCAATGGTAACATACATTATAATTGTTTTAACATATTAGATAATAGTAAAAATGGATGTGGAAACAACCATAAGACATATTGTAACAAATATTTAAAAATCTATTGTGATATAAAAATACATTTGTTTGTGTATGTATATTATTTTGACACTTCAATTTTCTTTATAAATTGCATATAAAACTACAATTTTTCTAAAAATTATCCTGAAGTCAATTCATGTTTGATTTTAATATATTTTTTTATCATAAAAAGCAGACAAGTATGTAGTTCATATTAGTAATTAAAAAAAATAATTTTTTTTTCAAATCTTTACGATTTAAACAGAGATGACTTAATTATCTGTAAACAGAAGACAAGATGATCCCTAATTCAGGAGATGAGTTTCCATGTTTCTGTCTTAGTCATATCCTTGTTTAGAAGTTTATTGTTAGAAGAATTGATTTTGTGTTGTATTTAGTTGTATTGTATTGTCAACCAACCATAACTGTTTAACTTTTAATGTTATTTTCCTAAAATCCTAAATTTGCAAACATCTTGTCATTTATGACTTTGTTATGAAAGGATTCATCAGTGATAAACTTTAATTTTCACTTGAGGATGGCCATGGGCCGAAATCTATGAATAAAGTAACATGCTCTTGGATTTTTTAATTTTGAATATATTAAAAATGGCTTTATAGCCAGGACAAGGAAGCAAGGTGGTAATTCTTTTATTTTTGTTTTTCACTTTTATTCCAAATATGCCCCCCTCCTCTTTCTGAATCTATGATTGAAAATAGAATACATTATTTATGTTTCCTAGACTGTTTATATATTGAATGTTTTGAGTAATGATAGAGGATGAGTATATATATATAAGTTGTTTTTTAAGTGGAAACACCTGCTTTAAAGGTGGAAATGAAACATTGACAGACATCTGAAAGTGATTAACAGTGATGGACATCTTATCATGTGCCACTTTGATATTAGATTCTTCCTTTAGTAAGTGATCTTAATAGATTTTTTTTTTTTTTACAACATTCCACTAAGAATTAAGTCACAAAAATCACACTAATGTCCATTATTTGATTGGTATTAATTTGAAAATTTGTATTACAACTAGCACAAAAACATCTGCCAAACCATTATGTTTTAGTTTTAAATCTGCCAAGCCATTTTATTTCAGTTTTAAATGCTAGTTTTTTTTTTATTTAAACAATTTATGCAGGTTTTATTACTTTGGAATAACATTTGTTTTATTTGGGCTAGCTTTATACAAAAGCAATAAATTAAAATTTGCATGCTAATCTGTTAAAGTGATAGGATCTACGATTTTCATGTTTAATATTAAAATCGGTAAAACGGTGAACTAACGACCAGTCCATAGGTATGAACTAAAAAATGCTTAAAATGTCAATTTTAGAACTTTAATCAACGTAATTAACAGACTAAAGTTGATAGCTTTTTATCGTCTGTACGAATCCCGCTCATTAATTATGCAAAATGCAATCCCAGCATGGCCTGCGATGACCTCGACCTGACCAAAGAGAATCATGGAAGCCGAGTGCATGTTTTATCAACAATGCGATATTTATTATATATAACATAGATTGGAATCTGATATTTGAATAAAATCTATTGTTAGGTAATAGTAAACCAATTCTGAAAACTTTCACGAACCTCTCAATACAGATATCTGATTTTACAACACACTACAAGGAGTTTGAAAAATTATTTTTAGAAATGACCGCTGAGGCACGGTAGAGGGATATTATTTTGTAAACAGTTATATCATGAGTTCCTAAGTTCCATGAATCTTTTAAACTCGTCCAACGGTCATGCTCCTTCCCTATATTTATCATGGATTTCGCATATCTTGCTATAACTTCTTTACGATTTCTTTTGCGAGCAGAATCTGTCAATGTAGCAGGTCTGCCACGTTTCGTTTTTATTTTGGACGACATGTTGTATTATTGTGTGCTTGCGCAGACATAAGATCAAGCCTTAGGTTATATGAATATATATATAGAAATCGATTTTTTGTCACTGACAAAAATTCACGAACTCTTGTTTCAAGTAAAAAATCATTGATAGCTTTTTATCGTCTGTACGAATCCCGCTCATTAATTATGCAAAATGCAATCCCAGCATGGCCTGCGATGACCTCGACCTGACCAAAGAGAATCATGGAAGCCGAGTACGTTTGATATAAAATCATACATTTTTTTAAATTTAATTACTGAAGGCATGATATTTCCCTGATAAAAATGAAATGTATTTTTAAACGAAAATCGTAGATCCTATCTCTTTAAATAATTCTGTGTGTTACAATATTAAGACAACTATTTTACAATCTCAGTTACAAAGGAGGGCCTTCTGGCTGTGATCATATATTAGGTACATTTACATCTATGGTACCTATCACCACTGGGACCGTCATGGTCGTGATCGTATGGTAGTTGAATTTACAACTACCTGTGCAATAAGTGCCCACCACCACTAAAGTTGTGAGTTCAAATCCTGTTTATGTGATAAAGTTTATCAGTGACTTGCAACAGGTTGGTGGTTTTCTCCGGGTGCTCCGGTTTCCTACACTGATAAAACTGACCACGACTATATAACTAAAATATAGTTAAAAGTGATGTTAAACACCATAACCATAACCCTAACCCTATCACCACTAAGGTGTAAAGTGAGGGCCTCTTGTATATGATCATACATTAGTTGGATTTACATCTTCGATACTAATACAAGAAGTACCAATCACCACTTAGATCCAAAGTTGATAGTTATATTCCTGCCCATGCCAGGTGAGATGTACTTGATGCAACTTTTATGTGGTTGAGTTTGTCAGTGACTTGTAGCATATAAAGTTTGTCAGTGACTTGTAGCAGATCAAGTTTGTCAGTGACCTGTAGCATATAAAGTTTGTCAGTGACTTGTAGCAGATCAAGTTTGTCAGTGACTTGTAGCAGATCAAGTTTGTCAGTAACTTGTAGCATATAAAGTTTGTCAGTGACTTGTAGCAGATCAAGTTTGTCAGTGACTTGTAACAGATCAAATTGTCAGTGACTTGTAACAGATCAAGTTTGTCAGTGACTTGTAGGAGATCAAGATTGTCAGTGACTTGTGGCAGATCAAGTTTGTCAGTGACTTGTAACAGATCAAGTTTGTCAGTGACTTGTAGCAGATCAAGTTTGTCAGTGACTTGTGGCAGATCAAGTTTGTCAGTGACTTGTAGCAGATCAAGTTTGTCAGTGACTTGTAACAGATCTGTTGTTACTCCACTTTCCTCCACCAATAAAACTGATAGCCACAATTATGATTAAACTTTGATATTGTTGAAAATCGCTTTTTACACTCATACTATAGCCATAAAGACATTGCATGCAGCCTTCAGGAAGATTAACAATAATGGTCGACAATTTCGCAAAGAACAGAAACAGTAATAACTCCTTCAATTATCTTCAATACAAGAAAATAATGACAAGAAATCTAATTCTTAGCTCGGACAGGCAAAAAATACAACATAAGCATGAACGCTACAATAACATACTCAGAGTATGCTTGTACTAGCTCCCTGAAGGTAGAATTTGCTGATTGTACACTCCACATTAGTATCAAGTCTAACTCAGCATGCATATAGATAACAATCAGTCTACAGCAATAATCATCCCTATCATGATTGGTAGGCAGAGATTTTTTACATTGACAATAATTATTATGATGTTTACAAAATTATATATGGGAATATTGAAAAGTTTTCTCAGTAAATTAGTAACAATTCATTAATGTATTTTTTTTTATAATATAAAATCTCATATGGTTGATCATTAAAATATAGTGGTAATATTTAATATTTTTCTAGTGGGATATAAACATCACTCTGTAAACAATTACAAAAGGTCAATCAAGTTATATATGGAAATATACCAGGAAATACAGAAATACCGTTTTATTAACTAACATAAGATAATGTAGGTTGTTACTTTTTTATGCAAAAAGATGTCTACAAAGGTTTCAATGGCCTTGGCACCAAAATTGAAAACCTATAACCTTTTTTATAGCGCATATGATGGACAAATGAAAGTTGTCTTTTGCCATCGCTTGGCATCTGTCATCACTGTTCATTATTAACAATTTGTGTTCCCATCTTCTCAGAAACCATTGAGCTATTTGGCAAAAGTTTTAGCAATAATTTATGGATTGTCCACAAAAAGTTTTATATCATTCTGATCTTGCTTGCAATAAGGCATGCATAGGAATTTATAATCGGCTCAAATATTAAAAAAAAAAAATATTTGTTTTATTCATATTTCCTGTAATTACTGGGTTATTTAAACTGATTTTCAAAATGATCTATTGATGGTCACCAAAAATATCTCATCATTTAGTTATGGTCAATCCAATAAGACCATCTTTGGGCATAATAGTTTCTGATGGCTGATATATGAAATTCAGCTGTTTACTCGATAATAATTGCAGGTTTCATGAAGCTTCTGGGTTTATTTAGAAAGACAGTTTTTCAGGGTACTGGCAACTGTTTCCCACAAAGCTGTTGTACACATCCTCAGGTGGGGTATAGGGGAAGTGCAATGATGAGAATTTTCAGGCTTTAATAATTGTTTACAAAGTGTAGGGTACTAACCTATGGTATAACCCAACAACTAGTCAAATATAAGACATTTTACTTTCATAATACATGAAAGATTGGTTTGCCACTCGCCATCGACATCGATGTGGGAGGTTAAAATAAGTAGGTCGGGAATTCCATTCATAAAAAGATTGACAGTCCAGACATTTTCATCAAACAACCAAGTATAAGTGGACATCAATAGGATAAAATCATTTAGGGAATAATAACATTTATTATCCCAAGCTTAGTCAAATTCTTGGATTCTGATTGGCTAACTACACATCCATTAAAAAACACTCATACCGGGACGTTGCTAACCATTGTCTTGAGGGAACTTCATGCACTATTCTGAAAATAGAATTCAGTAGAGCCTCTTTAAATGTCAATTATTAAATGTACTTATTCCTTTATGATGTTATTATCCTAGTGATTACCTCTAAAACTGGGTTGTTTGATGAAAATATCTGAATAGGTATATTTTTATGAATAGAATTTTTATGAAGTGGCGTTAAAACACCAAAAATCAAATCAAAAATCATATGAATGGAATTCCTCTCTTATTTACTTAAGTATCCACATCAACATCACATTATGCATGACGTTTCAGTGATAGTCCGTTTGCTCATGTGTCATGAAATTAAAATGTTCTGTATTTGAATGGTTGTAGGGTTCTACCAAAAGTAGTACCCTACACTTTACAAAGAATGTCCAAATTTATCAAAATTTTATACAAACTTTTCCTAACAATTCAAAAAACTTTACTCTTATGTTATACATTTGATTCAGTTGACCTCTTATGTTATACATTTGATTCAGTTGACCAATATTTTGTCAGATTTAGAGTAAGATAAGGGATAAATTTGTCATATACGTTTAGATTCGTAAATACGGTGATATTGGCGCCCTTCAGCTTCGTCTAAGGTGGTACTTCAGAGTATTAAAATCTACGGATCTGAATGCAGATAATTTATAATAACAGACATCTGAATGATTCTACAGAATTGTATCTTCATTTAAAACAACAACATAGTAAAGTACATGAAGTTCCCTTTTTTTGGGGGGGTGGGGATACTGGTTAGCATTGTCCGAGTATGGAGGTTTTTAGTGGACATATTGTTTGCCAATCACAATCCGAGATTTTTACAGTTTTTGTGAAATTCGAAAATAGTTTGTTGATAGTGCATGTGATTTGAATGGTTGTACGCTCTAATGACTGATAAAGTTTCAATTTTTATTTCACATGTCAATCTTTTGACCAATCACATGGGGCTTTCTAAAGGAAATAATCATAATATGTATTGTTGATATACGAATAATGATAAAAATATCATTTTCCTTATGTCTTTAAAAAAATAATTCACGGTTTCAGAAAATATCTTCATTCAAAGATTGTGATCTTATGGTAGTTTACAACTACCTGTTCATTCAGTACCTATCACAACTAAAGTTGTGAGTTCAAATCCCAATCATGGCGAGATGAACTCGAAACAACATTATGTGATAAAGTTTGTCAGTGTCTTGCGATAGGTTTGTGGATTTTTTCAGGTACTCCTGTTTCCTCCACCAATAAAACTTAACTGAAATATTGTTGAAAGTGGCGTTTAACACCATAACCTAATCTTTAATTCAAGGAAGTTTCTAAACCATTCACATCAATATTGAGAACGACGTTTGTATTATTACCTGTAATAAGACGAAAGGAAATGAATTTTGTCATAGATTTTCTGTAATACCATATGATAAACATTTATCCTCCATTGATTTGATGCTGAAATAATCACTGTCAGATTAAAAAAAAAATAAGTGGTCTGCTGTGTTGGTAACAAGACTTAAATTTAATAAGCTTTGTGTCTAATTTTTAATGGAGCATATAGTTGCTGCTTTCCTCTGTCTGTACTTCAGTCGTTCAGAAATAAATGGTTTCTAGATGTTTTTTGTCCCCAGACGCTTCGTCGAAGGGGACTATAGAAATGGGTGTCGTCCGTCCGTGTGCTTTTTGGTTTCCAGATGATAACTTGTGAATGAAAAGTCAGATTGAAGCTAGGTTTGGTAT
>MJUT01017050.1:1822178-1837466 GCA_002080005.1 Gigantidas platifrons | reverse complement strand
TTTGACAAGGAAGGGCCATTGTTGTGTTATAACAATATTGTACATCAGTATACTTAGAGCTTTGACAAGGAAGGGCCATTGTTGTGTTATAACAATATTGTACATCAGTATACTTAGTGTTTTGACAAGGAAGGGCCATTGTTGTGTTATAACAATATTGTACATCAGTATACTTAGTGTTTTGACAAGGAAGGGTAATGGTTGTGTTACAACAGTATTGTGCATCAGTATGCTTAGAGCTTTGACAAGGAAGGGTCATTGTTGTGTTATAACAATATTGTACATCAATATACTTGAGTGTTTTGACAAGGAAGGGCCATTGTTGTGTTATAACAATATTGTACATCACTATACTTGAGTGTTTTGACAAGGAAGGGTCATTGTTGTGTTATAACAATATTGTACATCAGTATACTTGAGTGTTTTGACAAGGAAGGGTCATTGTTGTGTTATAACAATATTGTACATCAGTATACTTGAGTGTTTTGACAAGGAAGGGTCATTGTTGTGTTATAACAATATTGTACATCAGTATACTTGAGTGTTTTGACAAGGAAGGGTCATTGTTGTGTTATAACAATATTGTACATCAGTATACTTTAGTGTTTTGACAAGGAAGGGTAATGGTTGTGTTACAACAGTATTGTGCATCAATATACTTAGAGCTTTGACAAGGAAGGGCCATTGTTGTGTTGCAGTATTGTACATCAGTATACATAGTGCTTTGACAAGGAAGGGTCATTGTTGTGTTATAACAGTATTGTACGTTGGTATACTTGGTGCTTTGACAATTATTATGGTCTTGATGGGTCGTTGTGTGTTACAACACAGTCTTTGCGCTAATCCACTTGCCCAAAGCCCGGGACAAGTAAAACTGGATTCGGACAAGTGAAAATGATAAAAGAATTTTTATGAATAAATAGTTATTTTTTTTTTATTTGGCTTTCGGACAAGAAGGTGGGAAAAAATGAAGGCAAAGACTGCAACATTGCACATCAATATTCAGTGATGTCGTTAAAAGCCGGCAGCCAGTGATTTTCGCCGGTTATTGTCCTTTTCCTGCCGGCTATTTTTCAATGAGTAAAAAAAAATGTGACAGAAAAATCCATATTCAAATAGTATATCAATTATTACATTGTATAATTAATTAATTATGGATTTTGCCGGCATATAGATCAACGTTATCTATATCAGTTCCCATTTGGAAATCCCCTTTAGTATATATTTAGTCGCTATTTATAAAATTGTGCAACATTTGCTATGAATGGCACCGGCAAACGCAACTTTTTTAGTACGCAGATCGTGAAGAGAACACCTCTGTAAAGATCCAAAAGGATAAGAAGAGAGTGCATATGATCTTCAGATACCATCTTTCATTCAAGCTTCTGATCAATACTGCCGTGGTGATCTTTTTTGTAAAAAACAGGACCCTGTTTTGTAAGCTTTTATATTTTACGTTTAAATACGATTTCAACTTTTTTTTTTATTATGATCACCCGGAATAGCAAAATTAAGGAGTTTCTGCAAATTGTACTAAGCCATACATGAATTATTGGTCAGGGATAGCTCGTGGATTATTTTTGAAAATGGGTCTCTGGTTGACACATAAAGCAACATGGTGTCTGATTTTCTCGGAACCACTTCACTTCGGAGACTCAGTAGTGGTACCAAATCATATGTTATTGCTTTTAACTACCAAATTTATAAATTTCTAGTTTTAAACTTTTATCTGATATGTTTTTTTCCACGAAATAATAATTTTTAGGTGGTTTTTTTAATGAAATGAAAAAGGTGAAAAATCGTGTTTTTTTCACTCTGACAGAAAATAATAACGTTCTATCGATCGACCTCCCTACTATAAATGTCAGATCAGACCGAAACACGCACTAACCAGAAGATACACGAAAGTGTTAACAAAAGAAATGTAATTTTCAGTCTGTACAGGGAATAAACACCAGAAAATTTATTTGGGTAAAAAACAAATAAATCCAAGGCAAATGCAAGATAAAAATGTTATGTTTCAAATCAAACATTTTTGCACTGGTAAGTCTTTTCTGGGACATACTTTCTGTTACTACAGTAAATTGCTATAACTAAAAATTTTGAAACTCTTAATTGATGCCAAAAAATATAGTGACTCATGCTAATGATAGTAACAGTGAATTTGAATGTGAAATTTATCAATAAAAGGTATTGCTTATTGAAACTGTTTCTGGAATTTAATGAGTTAAGTACAGTCTCTTTTAATCTTTTTTTACTAAAAATTTGCTCAATATTTCTTAATGGACATTAAGCAACAATAATTCAAGGTTATGCAGTAAAAAATAGGACAAGAAGTAAAGTAATTTTAGCCCCAGGTAATGCCCAGAATGCAGGATATTTCACTGTTTTAGCATCAGGGGTCCAAGACGGCCCTCAGACACCAGCCTGATTTCTCTGCCGCCCGCCTATTCTGAAAATTTTGCCACCTATTCAAAATTTTACTGACAACACTGCAATATACTCTGTGGCTTGTCAGTCGCTACACAGTGATTAAATGTTGCTCTAAAATATGAACATACTTTTTTTTATACATGTACCAAAGTTTACCAAAAGATGGTCTTGTGCTATTTGTTTGTCGGTCATTTGCAAACAGAACACATATTTGTTGATCAGTTTCTATTTATAGTCCTGGGACAGACCTTTGTTGAATAACTTCTTTATGAAGTACCAAACTAAAGTTGAAACTTTTTGAATATCTGCATTTCTGTAGTTTATATTACATTGACTCAATCAAGATCATGATTTGAGTAGATTCAGACAGTATAGTTCATATACAATGGGAAATAACTCTATCCAACAAGTTATCACACTCATCATACAACTAGAGTTATTTCCCTTTATACTGATAATGGAGTAGAAAAATAGTATAATTTCTGTAATCTGATGTGATTATGTACTAATAATTTAAGTAGACAGATTGTTATCAGTTAATTAAATTTTAGTCTTTATGACTTGATATAAATCTGCAAAAAATGTTTTTATGCAAAAATGCCATTTAAATCACTTCTAATAATCATGAATCTCTAATTCTGATATAATCATTCATTTTGTGGGGAAATAAATTGGGATTTTGTTTTTAAGTTAAAGCTGAATAGTAAATTCACCTTGAAAGATAACATGATAAACAAGCTTGTCTCTTTTGTTCTACAGGGAATAATCATGAGTTGAGGTTTCCAGAAATTTGTTTTCTTCAATTTGCTGGAAAAAAGTGATTTAGGAACAAGAATTTTAACTATCCTCATGAAAAAAAGTATGTTTTTAGACATTTCAAGGTATAGCCTCAAATGAGTTTTGTATTGGTGTTAGGGGCATTAAGTTATATTCCTGTCTGTATGTATGTCTGTCCTGCATTAGGTTTCCTCTCAATAAATTAAAATTCTCCTTAAGTATTGGTAAATAATTAAAAATCTATGCACAAGATCAGACACCATTTAAAACAGGACAAACTTGATTTAGTAAGTACAAAAACTTTTTTACATAATGGTGTTATTATGCCCTATTGATTTGATAAATAATCTCAATTTCTCTGGTTTCTGTTCAATAACTTAAAGCCCATCTTTAGCAAATCATTTGAAATTTATACACAATGTCATGAAACAGAAAAGGCAGTCCAAGTTAAAAATGTTACATCAGCACTTTTCTGATTCAGAGTTATTCCCCTTGATTACCAGTAGTTGAAAAATGAGAAATTTGTGGTTTTCATCCTCTGACTTCAGTTTCCCTTGGCCAAATATTTTTAATTGTTCACACAAAGCTTGCAAGCACAACATAAAAATCAGGTTCAAATTTTGCTATATTGCCCTTTTACAGTTGGTGAGTTATGCCCTTGTTTTTTTTAGCTGTTTTAGAAGAACACCCTTGAATCTGTATTATAGGCTGTATTTATTATTTATTATTTTATGGTACACACATTTGATAGCATTCAGTATCAGGAATGGAAACTTCCCCCCTTATTTTCATTTATAGAGTGAAAGTAAACAAAAATTGGATTAAAATACATTATCCACCCAGCAGTCTGTGTTTCTGCAGGGACATGATTTATGAGATTTATTTATTGTTGTAATTTACAGTTTCTTAATAAAGTAATTATTATTTAAACGAGGTTCATCTCCCTCAGACACGGTAACCTAGACGATGTTGGCAATGCTGTATTAGGCCTTTAAATTTGTTTTGGTCACAAAGACTTTTAGTATTATTTTTCTCTACAGTCTTGAATTTGAGCATACTCAATGAAGGTTATTTCAGAAATGTGTTGTGTGCAACAAAATAGATGGTTTGGTTTGTGGTGTTTAATGCCACTTTCAACAATATTTCAGTTATATTGTGGCAGTAATAGAGATCTACATTTTTGATTAAGAAATTAATGTGGATTAATTAGGATTGTCAAGGAAAAATTCAAATAAAAGTATGTGATAGCTAATTGAAGCGAAGTTCAGTTTTAGTTAACAGGAATATGTAAGTGTACCGATTTATAACATAAAATCCAACTAAAACCCATGTGAAACTCAAGTGTTAAAGAAAAGTGCATGTACCTATTTAATATAAATTAAAAATAACATTCATTGCTTTACTTACTATAAATGGAATAAAAAGTCAATTTTAATGCTTTGAATAAAAATGATTTGATAGTTGTATATCAATCTGGCTAGACAATTATTAGTCTGTAATCATTTGTCGATAGGGCGTGTCCACATTGTTACATAATCATTTAATTTATTTTATTTTTTAACTTTTGAATTTTTTTAAAGGACTTTATGATTCATTGGTAGGATATTTAATTTTTTTTTTTTTTTTAAAGTAAGTATTGAAATTCACTATTACATATTGGAATAGTACATTCAATAGGACTAGACTATTTGAGTGTAAGGCACCACTAAATTAATTACTTTTGAATTTTTTCAAAAACATCTAAGCAAGTTAGCCATGTTTTAATTTCATAAAACTAATAAATTTTGCCTTGTATTTTATACAAATAATTGATAAGTTAATATGATAAAGAATTTTTTTTTTTATTATTATTATTATTTATAATTTTTAACATATCTTTGGAGAGAGCAATAGCATTTTATGTGAATTATCAAAATTAGAAAAAAGGGAAATTAAAGAAGTGATAACAGGAGTATTGAAGCAATGGACAAAATTTATCAAACGAAGAAGAAAAATTGTAACTTAAAAAGATATGTATTTTTCTGACAAAATAAATTTTTAGGATAAAGCAAGGATATATAATTTGATGTCACCATTTCAATAATATTCTAGTGGTTAAAAATCGGACAAGAGTTCCCCCCCCCCTAAAATCAAATGATGAATGATGACCCATGACACTTGTTATTTTTCATTTAAGCTGCAAACAAGTGTCTATTTACACTTGAATCAAACTCTTAGAGTGCCAGTTGAAAACGGAAATAATAAATTATTGAAACAAATAACATGCACTTTTGAATTTGTAAGGTTAATTTAAGTTGGTATCACGTAATAACGGTACATACAGGATGGTGACACATGTATGACATTAGAACTTGAAACAACTAGTTAGTAAAAACCCAATTGTTTCTTCTATATATACTTCGTACCAAATACTTATCTCCTTCAATAAGTTGAAGATTTACGTCAGAGGCTTGTTTTTTTGTTTAACAAAATGATCATCCTTGGTAGCAGTAAAGCATTCAACTCTAGTAATTAAGGGGTGAGTACTGTAAAATGTTGAGTCAGGTATTTTTAAGTCTCACAAATCGTGGTTTACAGACTTCTTTTGTTTTTGGTCTCTTTCTTCTTGTTATTATTCTTTCTTTCTTCCTTCCAAAGTTGTCAGCATCTTTTTGTAGAAACTTCAGATTGTAAAGTGTGTTGACCATAGATGTTATGTTTATCTTTATATACTTAATAGTATTTCATTTGTGTTAAGGCTCCTAATGGTATATGGAAGGGTGTTTTATTTTATTAGCTTTTGTATCAGTTCACTTTTACACTTTTTTGGGGGCTATATTATGGCAAAAAATAACTGAAGGTGTAAATTATCAATTTTAAATGGATGATGTAATACTTTGGTTGGAAGATTCATGAAATTCTAAACAACTTTTGAATTTGAATTAAGCATATTGTATTAGCTCAAAATTTTAGCAACAATCAAACCATTAAAGGTAGAAAAAAACCTTTTATGTAGAAAGTTGTTTGGATTTACAAGATCATCTCAAATATGCGAAATTTATATTAGAAATTCTTAAATGATAATGAGAATGTATTTATTTTCTAGTCTTGTTTATTTAACAGTATAACTGAAATATTGTTGAAAGTAACATTAAACACCATAACCCTAACCCTACTCTTGTTTGCTATATATCTGTAGATATGGTAAATTGGGAAAATACACTAAAAACACAATCATTTAGAAAAAAAAATCCACAGTAATCTTTTGTTATGTAAAAGAAAAAAAGATGTGTTAGGGGTAGAAGCATTATATTACCTATATTCTTCACAAAAATTCCAAGGTAGATACTTTACGATAGTTTTATATCACTGCTTTATGTGATAAATATCTACATAGGTTCATATATCAATGAAAAGACTTGTGGTGTCAGAATACATTTTAATGTAGTCCAAAATATTGTGTTATTTATGGGGCGAATTTACTTAAGTTGTTCAAGCCTGAAATTTATATAAAAAAATTAATTAATAAGATATGGTATCAA
This sequence comes from Gigantidas platifrons, assembly GCA_002080005.1. Taxonomy (NCBI): domain Eukaryota; kingdom Metazoa; phylum Mollusca; class Bivalvia; order Mytilida; family Modiolidae; genus Gigantidas; species Gigantidas platifrons. The sequence continues at coordinate 1,830,735 of MJUT01017050.1, read as the reverse complement.
TAACAGATAAAAAAGTTGTAATTTATCATGTTATATAATACCCAAGATTTAAATAACTTTCTAAATATCATCAAATCTGGAATACTTAAATACCAAATGCTATAATTTGCATATCCAGAAAATTTTGTGTCCTGTTACCTCTTAGAACAGCTCTAATAAACATTTTTTTGGCTATGCATGATGTGGAAAAATAATCTAGAATTTTTGTGTATCTAGAATCAAAGATTAAATAAGGTTCTATTGTAGGGACTTAGTCATGAGTCATACCCAGTTTGTTCTTAAGATCAATACTATCATATTTTTAACAATTCGCTTCGTCAGGTTTTTTGACAAAAAAATATTTGAAGTATATTGACTGGTTGGATACCTCAGGTATGGAATTGATTGAATATTTTCTAACTTTATTTGCTTTTTAAATGGTTGAGATTTTTGTCAATATTGTCCCTGTAATATTTAAATTCCTTTGTTCTCATAATGAATGACTTGCATCCTAAATACCGGTATAAATTTGTCTTTTTATATTTGTGTGCTTTAAAAAAAAAAAAGAAGCTTTTTGAATAGTTATGTAACTCATTTATATTCTTATTTGCAAGATTTAAGGAATTAAAAATCTTTCCAACTTCAGTTAACTTTTTAGATACTTTGACATCATATAAGCATAAATTTACATATTTTAACAGGATAAATTGATTTTTCTTTGGTAGGATGGATTGTTTTTATTTTATGCTCTGTTATATTCTCCTAACAGAATGCTCTATTTATTCATTTTTTGCAAAAACCGTAATTATATTATTCAGTATTTTGTACCACTTAATTAAAATTTTAAAAATTGTAGTATCTTTTGTTTTCCTTATTTTGAAAATTGTTTTGAAGTTTTGTTCTGTATGTGTACATAATTTGGCTGAATTTCTGTACTTTCCCATTGTAAGTAAAAACATCTGTCTAATTTTGGATCATTTTGATCTCCGTCTTTCCATAAGAAAACACGTGATTTGCTGTTACATCATTCTTGATAACTTTTAATAGCATAATTCAGTTCAAATTAGATTTTGGAATATGATGCCTTTGACTGTTATGAAGTTATGCTCCTGAAAAATTCCCAAAATGTCAAAATTGTTGGTTTCTGAATGATAAATTCATTTTTATCCTTATTTATATGATTACTAATATCAATGAAATACAGATCAAGTATGATTTTGATGAGGGTGCCAATACTGAGTTATGCCCCTTAAAATATGATATGTGTAAAAAAAAAAATATTGGTTTCAAAGTATTAACTGGAACTAGGATTTATATGCTTCGTTCTTGTATTGTATAATCATAATGTGTACACGTCAAGCTCATTTTTGACTGATGCGATTTTCCTTTATGATGGAGCATATGAAAATGGGGAATATATACATTATCGGTAGAAATTAGGGTTTCTAAATATTTGAAAGTCAACTGTTAGTTTAATGCATTTTGTTGGTACATTTATTCTGACAAATGTTTTGTACTGTCTAGCTGAATATTAATATAGGTGAATATTAATGGTTACAAAAATATCCTTGCTTTTTCTTGAATTTTGTATATTGTACACACCACCACGATATAGCTGAAATATTGTTGAAAGTGGCATTAAACACTAAAACCAAACCTAAATTATACACACAAAAAAAGACTGAAATGTATCAAATTTTTTACTTGATAAAATAAAAATATAATTTTTGCCAAAAAATAAGAATATTTGGCAATACTACATTTGTATATTCATATTAGACCAGTTTCTGTGTTTTTGTTTAAACAAACTACAGTTTTGTCTTTCCCTTTTCAGCATGATGTAAATGTTATTTGAGCTGAAAGAAATACAGATAAACGTCATGGTGAGTAAGATTTATCTCCCTTATCACAATCAACACATTTAATCAATGAATTGATTGGCAAAATTGCTTCAGTTATAGTTTCTCTGGACCGGTATGCCATCACAGGTACATTGTACTGTATTTTCATCACATTCCGATATATATATTGACTTTCTTTCGATTGTCGCTAGTTAGGACCAGACGAGGTATACTTGATACAACATAATGTGATAAAGTTTGTCAGTGACTTGCGACAGGTTGGTGGTTTTCTCTAGGCACTCCTGTTTCCTCTACCAATAAAACTGACCGCCACGTTATAACTGAAATATTGTTGAAAGTGGTGCTGAACACCATAAACCAAACTGAACCAAAAATCAAACCAATTGTGAACTAGATTTCCTTCTTTTCTGTTTTACTTCTTTTGTGACAGAGGTTTATCAGAGGTGGCTAGTTTTGTCACTATTATGGTTATACTGTTGAGTCTTGACCATTATTGTTTAAATATGCATTTTTATATTCAAGATGACTGTCACTGCAGGATATAGTTTAACATAAGACCCTATGGACAAATAAATAACTGCTTTTTTCTCAGAGAGAACTACAAAATGTACCTAGAATCCCAATAATACAGGTATTATAATTGCCCTAAATTGGATGAATTCTTACAAAGTTTACATTTTTTTGCATGGCCACAACCACAAGACAAATAACAAAAGGTAACAAAAGACACTTATGGTAAAATTGTTTTCAAAATTATTTGTCTGAAACAACAGAAATTTCCATAGAATACTCCTTGGATGATCCTCTAGAAAATATACCCCAAAAAAACATGATGGTCCTGAACAAAATTTATATTTTTTCATGTTCATCAGAAATTAAAGATTAGCAATCACTGTATGAAAAGCTAGAATTTACCTTATCGAGAAATGTTTAAAAAAAAATATTCTCAGAATGCACAAACCTAATTAAATTCACACTGACCTTATAAAGGACAATTGATTAATACATTTTTCATGTATAACTAGGCAAGTTTTACTTGCTCAGGTGAGCCTCTGGTTAAAGATTTATATTGTACAGTATCATAATTTTGATAATGTAGGACCCTCCAGGCTACCCTCTCATCAGAAAAAAAATGTATGAATACCAACTAATATGTAAACAATAAGATATTTTGAAGAAAAACAAACAAATGAGAGTGATATTAAAATACATCCCATGATCACCATGACACAACTGAATTGATATTAGTTGCATTGGGGGCGGTTATGGTGTTTAACGCCACTTTCAACAATATTGCAGTTATATCATGACAGTTAATTTTATTGGTTGAGGAAATCGAAGTACCCAAAGAAAACTACTGACAAACTTTAATATCACATAATGTTGTATCCAGTACACCTGACCATGAGCGGTATTCGAACTGACAACTTTAGTGGTGATAGGCACTGATTGCACAGGTGTACTTGATAAGTTTGTCAGGCCACATTTAAAAATATGTATGTTTCCCCTCGGACAACCAACTCATTGAAAAGCCTGTCGACTCAAAAGTTTTTATTTGAAAGTTTTTTTTATTTCCGGAATTTCAGGTCCGTTTCCGTCATCGTTATTTCCGTTCCTACATTTTACTATAATCGGAAGCTTCTGTTGATACGATTACGGGAATGGAAATGAAAATGAAAAGAAAAAAACTTTTTACCTACCTACCTACCTACCATGTTTTTGAACGGTGGGTCGGCCGAGGGCAAACATACATATTTTTAATGTGGCCTCGGTAACTTGTAACAGGTCTGTGGTTTTCTCCAGGTACTCTGGTTTCCTCCACCAATAAAACTGACGGATTTTATATAAGTGAAATATTGTTGAAAGTGGCATTAAACACCATGCATAATTCAAACACTAACTCTCTAACAATCTACATTGTATTTGCTTTGACCTTTACTACAAATCTTAATAAACAGAAGAATGCAGTACAATGGAAAGTTGAATATGTACTATCCTAAGCTCAGATAATTGTCATATCTTATAAATAAGGCTATACATTTTCCATAATAAGTCAGTGACTTCTGAAAAAGTAGTTGTTTACCCCAGGTTTCCTCCATCAACAAAACGGATTGCCATAATATAACTAAAATATGGCTGAGAGTTGCATTAGACTTGTATAGTCATCTTCCAAATTAACTACAGTAGCTGAAGAACTTTTGATCAATTAACTTAAGTAATAATCGAATTACATATTAATTTAATAACTTGTGGAAGTAGACATTTCCTTTAACAACCCCCTCCCCTCTCCCCTCAAGTATTGTTTGAATTCTTATTGGTGCAAATTAGATTATATTTGTTTTGATCTCTTAATATGTTGACAAAGTGTTTATTAGTATAGAGAATTTTATTTTTCATGAGCTTGTTAATTGATTTTACCTATTATTGATCTCTTGTACCTGTCCCATTGTTAACAAATTACAAGTTAATTTCACACCTGGGCAAAATCTAAACTGGAGCAAATCTTGTTTTCACCTGAGGACAGTGATTGTCTCCCCTTGTCTACATATACAAATGACAGATGACATCTACACCATGGATTTGACTAACTGTGTTCTGATTGGCTAATCAGATAAAGGCCAGTAAAGTTAGATCTGGGGGATTGTGACTTAATGTGAATGTAAATTTTAAACCATGAGGTAAAAATTCACACCAGATTATTACATCTTATGGAATATCTACACGAAAGGAAAAAATGAAATGAAATTAGAAAAAAACATGTGAGTTAAAAATTAAAAAAAAAATTCTGATGGATTATTAATAGCCAGGTGTTGTTTAATCAAGGTATAGGTAAATATAAAGTGTTTATATAGTTGTACCTGTGTGATTATTATATGACCTACATTCCCAGACCCTAAGGGATATATATAAGGATATTCATTCATGAAGAATTTTATATGGACACAATGAATTATCCCTTATAATCAGCTACTATAAAATCATCAAAATGATAAAAATTTCCAAACATTTGACAAGATAAAGATATTTACACCGGACAAAACTTGGACCTTGTTTGCAAGTACTGACTGTCAGCTTTATATTTGGATATTCAAAATCGTCAGTGAAATAGTCTGTGTCATCGTGTCTCATTGTGCCAGACTTTATTCAATAGAAAAGACAACAAGCTGGGAGGCATAGAACAGACTGATTGTGAGCCGTCGTCCGTCGTTTGCCTTTACTGATATTACAAACGAAATATATAAAGGAGTGTTATTAGCATTATAATTAAAAGAAATGTTTATATGCAGTTGACAATTCAAGGATAAATACATGGATTATATACTTCAATGGTTTTCATATGTTTAAAAAAAAAATATTTGTCATACTTATATGACAATGGAATAGATACCGGGAAAAGAAATATGGAAGGATATATATTACTGTGATACACATCAAGGACAGGATTATACACAAACATCAAGTTTTCTTGGTATTTATTTTGGATTATACATATGTAACTTTAATTCATGTTCTATACGTTCACTGCATTGGAAATTTCAAGTTTTATTTTTCGTGGAACAGATTTGCTCTGGGGACGATAAGAAATTGAAGTTTCTTTTTTTTCTGTGGAACCGATTTGCTCCATAGTGGATTTTATGCCTTACTAACATAACCACTAACACGTACCTGTAGTATTATTAACGTACTAACCATATATGGTGGAGGGTAATATCAAAAACATTGGGTAGTATAAAAAACATTGATGTTGTGAATTTTTTTATTTTTTCAAATTTCAGATAATTTTTCATCTACAGCTGTAACGCTGTCATCATGAAGTTTATTGTACTAGTCGTTACCACGGTGCTAGTGGCATCCAGCCACATATTAGCCGCTGGCAAAAGTAAGTATTATATTAGTTTTAATTCTAAATTAGATCAATTAATATTTTCGAAGATGTGTTTTTTGCTCATTTTATGTGAGAGAAAAAAAAACGTGTTTTCATATTAATATTATGCATATTCATTGTACATATATTAAACTTAAAATTTAAATTTAAAAATGATTTCAGATTTATTTATATTTTTTTCTGATTGCATCATTATGTGACAGAAATATAGAGAAAAAGACACATCTTCACCTTGTATTCTGTAAATCTAAAAGTCATTTTGTAGTGGGGCATTGCAGTTTCTGAAAATTTACTCTTTTTTTTTTTTTTTTTTTAATTCATTTGTGTTTGTAATTATGGATTTATATCTAATAGAATTTAACATTTACACAAAATCTGCTAAATCCAAATGAATTTCTGGGCATTAAAGTAAAATTTTGTTAATATTAAATTTTATTAGCTAATCCACAGAAGTTTGATGGAACTTTATGTTACCCTAAAATACCCACCTCATCCCTCACACTGTTATGTTGGAGTCCATGTTCATCATCGACATGTTGAACATTAAGTTTTGTACAGTTTCTTGAATCCCACTTTTTTTTCAAGGATAGGCATAGCATAATAAAGCAGGATTCATATTTATTGATCCATTAAAAACCTTTATTAAAAAAAAGTCAGTGATTAGGCTAGCATAGAGATGCTAGCTTTTTATTTGAAAATATCAAAAAATCATTGGAAATTAAACTGTACCATACTACTTTTTTGCTAGATAATTATGTAAAATAATTTTTCAGAGTAAAAAACTGACAAACTTATAAATCAAACAAGTACCCATAAGCTACTCATTTAAAAAGCATATATTTTTTTTTATTATATAACTTGCTTTAAATTTAATTTATCTAGACTTAGACATAATTTATACATCATCAAGTTGTCTCCCCCTTGAAGTCCAGATGAACCTTTAATAATATTATTGGACATGTTGTTTGATCAACCTTACATAACATTACACAGTGGATTTTATGAGTTTCTTAAATGGAATTGAAAACTTTAATTAAGATAGTTTTGTTTATTTTAGATGATAATAAAGTAATTTAATCTAAAACATTTTTAATGTAAATTTTATGATTTAGAGGTCTTGCTTGTTTAGTATGAATTGTCTGGTAAGCCTTGAAATAGACAAATTAAATATTGTTCCATGTTTGTTTAAAATTTGCCGATTTATCAGAATGTTGCAATTTATAGAACTTGATGTTAAAAGGAAAATTTAAAAGACTGATAATAAAGTTTTGATCTATTAGATATACACATTATACTGTAGAGAATGTTGTGGTTATAGAAAAGGATTGGCTTTTATATGATATTTAACTGTGTACTGTAGGGATTTGTCTGATTTGTGCTCTGTACATCTGTGTACTGTGGGAATGTCTCCATTAAGATCTCTGTACTGTAGGAATGTCTATAATTGAGTTCTCTGTACATCTGTGTACTGTAGGAATGTCTACATTTAGTTCTCTGTACATCTGTGTACTGTAGGAATGTCTCCATTAAGATCTCTGTACTGTAGGAATGTCTATAATTGAGTTCTCTGTACATCTGTGTACTGTAGGAATGTCTACATTGACTGCTCTGTACATCTGTGTACTGTGGAAATGTCTACATTAAGATCTCTGTGCTGTACGAATGTCTATAATTGAGTTCTCTGTACTGTAGTAATGTATATAATTGAGTTCTCTGTACATCTGTGTACTGTAGGGATTTGTCTAATTTGTGCTCTGTATATCTGTACTGTGGGAATGTCTACATTAAGATCTCTGTACTGTAGGAATGTCTATAATTGAGTTCTCTGTACATCTGTGTACTGTAGGAATGTCTACATTGACTGCTCTGTACATCTGTGTACTGTAGGAATGTCGACATTGAGTTCTCTGTACATCTGTGTACTGTAGGAATGTCGACATTGAGTACTCTGTACATCTGTGTACTGTAGGAATGTAGACATTGAGTACTCTGTACATCTGTGTACTGTAGGAATGTCTATATTGAGTTCTCTGTACATCTGTGTACTGTAGGAATGTCTACATTGACTGCTCTGTACATCTGTGTACTGTAGGAATGTCTACATTGACTGCTCTGTATATCTGTGTACTGTGGGAATGTCTACATTAAGATCTCTGTACTGTAGGAATGTCTATAATTGACTTCTCTGTACATCTGTGTACTGTAGGAATGTCTACATTGACTGCTCTGTACATCTGTGTACTGTGGGAATGTCTACATTAAGATCTCTGTGCTGTACGAATGTCTATAATTGAGTTCTCTGTACTGTAGTAATGTATATAATTGAGTTCTCTGTACATCTGTGTACTGTAGGGATTTGTCTAATTTGTGCTCTGTATATCTGTACTGTGGGAATGTCTACATTAAGATCTCTGTACTGTAGGAATGTCTATAATTGAGTTCTCTGTACATCTGTGTACTGTAGGAATGTCTATATTGAGTACTCTGTACATCTGTGTACTGTAGGAATGTCGACATTGAGTTCTCTGTACATCTGTGTACTGTAGGAATGTCGACATCGACTGCTCTGTACATCTGTGTACCATAGCAATGTCTACATCGACTGCTCTGTACTGTAGGAATGTCTACATTGAGTTCACTGTACAGCTGTGTACTATAGGAATGTCTACATTGACTGCTCTGTACAGCAGTGTACTGTGGGAATGTCTACATTGAGTTCTCTGTACAGCTGTGTACTGTAGGAATGTCTACATTGAGTTCTCTGTACAGCTGTGTACTGTGGGAATGTCTACATTGACTGCTCTGTACATCTGTGTACTGTAGGAATGTC
>MJUT01017050.1:1781166-1818581 GCA_002080005.1 Gigantidas platifrons | reverse complement strand
ATGTCTACATTGAGTTCTCTGTACAGCTGTGTACTGTAGGAATGTCTACATTGAGTGCTCTACTTCTGTGTACTGTCAGAGTGTTTATTTTGAGCTTTACAACTATACAGATTAGCAAGAAATCTTGCTCATGCTGAACAAACTTGTTTTTCTAATGGCTAGACAATAAGACTAGTCAGTATAATTGGACATGTAAGGTTTTCAAAAATCATTTTTAATTCAACCAGAGAAATCTATAAAAAAAAAATGCATACTACTGTTAACTAAAAATATGAAAAAGATGATTGTTTTTTTTTTATCTCTAGCACAAATATTTGCCAATATGTTAGAAAAAAAACTGTTTGTCTTTTTATTTGATATATATCAAATAAAACTAATCTGAATAGAGAAAGATAGGCCCTGGGCTATACTAGATGTGTCATGTGTTACATCTCTTTGATTTGTTCTACAAAAACAAATGTATTTGTTTGTACATGTAAATGATTGTAAATAAGATAAATTTGCAGATTTTTTGTTTGTATTGTCAAGGTTACATAATGTTGAAGCAGGTATCTTTGGGGAGCTAATTTCTAAAATTATCCTTCCTTATTTGACATTTTATTGAGATGTAAAAGTTAAATAGAGCAATTAAATCAAGTTTTTGTAGATGTGGATAATTTTTTTAAATGGTGTATCGTACATCCAATTGCAGGGAATATGCATTTTAAAGTATAACTGATTTTTTAATGTTATATTGGAACTTAGCACACCTGAGAAAAAAGCAATTTCATGAATAGAACCATCTCTAACTCTTAGACTACAACAGAGATGAAAGTTTTCCTCTGATCAACGGATTTCCTCTTTTTGAACAAAGTATTTGGAAATGAAATGTTTCAAACTTGGTCCAAACAGCTATAAAATGAGGGTATTTGGACACTTTATAGGGGGTTTCCTATTTTTTCATCAGAGAACACTTACTTCTCTGCTACAAATGTCCATACCTATATATGGACAACCTCTCTTTGCAACATTTCATTCAGTGAATGGTCGTTCAAAGGCAGAAAATATGAACGAATCCCTAATCTAAGTGACTTCTGATTCATAAAATACTGAGATCCTTAAATTCTGTCGTGACCATGATCATATGGTAGTTGAATTTACAATTACCTATGCAAATTAGTGCATACCACCACTGATGTTGTGAGTTCGAATATCGATCAGGGCGAGGTGCACAACATTATGTGATAAAGTTTGTCAGTGACTTGCAACAGGTTGGTGGTTTTCTCCGGATCCTCCGGTTTACTCCATCAATAAAACTGATCGCCACAATATAACTGAAATACAAAAAATGTATTGTTGAAAGTAGCGTTAAGAACCATCAAACAAACTTATAATGCTATAAGAGGTTTTATTTGCAAGAGTATCATCAGTGAGTTCGAAAATCAGCACAGGAACACCTGTTTATTTGTATATCATTGATAGTACTAAGTCTGCTCTCATATCTAGGTGTAGGTCAGTTCATGTACTTTATTCATGTCTCATATTCCACCTTCATATTTACAGCTTTCTATTACCCATACATCTGTTTTTGAAAAGTACCGGTAATTGTAAACCTAGGTTTTCTGTGAAGATTTGAAGCATTTATTTTCTCCTTCAAGTCCTTGATTGATTAAAATATATCTTTACGACAGACCAGGTCCTTCATATTAGGAGACCATGGCTATTTACATGATTGACATTTCTTCTACTCGTATGGATCAATATCTTTTCATTTGTTTTATAAAACGGTTTTAGATTGTTGACTTATTCTGAGTATGATAAAACTGTCATTTGTATGTCTGATTGAATTAGCTGCCGGTATGGAAATCTGAGTTGTCGCAGCTCTTATTGTCATCTGTCGGGTTCGTCAAATGTCCAAGAGATTGCTACTAATGTACAAATGGCACCGTAGGCTTCAAATTGATATAAAATCTGCAACATTTCAACATAAAGAATGGAAAAACAAGTACAATGTGTCCAGAATTAATCCTTCACGACTAATACAGATATATTGCCTTGGATTTATAAAAACATGTAAACAATTTATATTACAAACTAAAACCAAACTAGGTTTTCAAGTCAAGTAATAAATTTACAATCTTATTGGTGAATAAAGATATTGGATGTTCAAATTAAAAAAACAACATCTATTGGGGGGAGGGGGAGAAACCTATAATATTGGTAAAAAAGCAATAATATAGTGTTATTAACTGGTTGTTTCTGTATTGGCCCTGGTATAGATTCGAGGTCAGCTGTATTGGCCTAAGGCACGTAGGGCCGCTGGCCAATACAGCTGATCGAGAATCTATACGGGGCCAATACAGAAACAACCAGTTAATGACACCTTTATTAAATAATTTGACTTGTGTTGTTTATACGACAAATATAAGACCTACTAAGCTGTTTCTATGCGGACCTTATCATTTTCATATGGTATTTTAATTCCAGAGACTCCAGTGTCATTGTGCATGTCTAGATGAAACAGTTGAAAACTTCCAATATGCTTTTAACAGAATTTTATTAACATTTATTGCTTGCGGAGTCTGCGTCTGGTAGATTTGCTGATTTGTCGGACTCCGATTGCTCTTCATAATTTAACTCATCAATATTATAGAAATCCAACTCAAAGCTCCCAATTTCCTAAATGCAAATTGATGCAATATTTGTTTGGCTTCTTCATTTGTGAAAGCCACAGGCTCACTGTCAACGACAGCCTTGTCAGACGACATGTTTGTAATAATTACGTCATGAAGTATGCGAACGTAATGTCGGAATGGAAGTAAGATTGCAAACCGGAACCTATACAGCTTTTTCGGCCCCAGGCCAATACGGACCAAAGTTGTATTGGCCCGGGTCCGAAAAGCTGTATAGATATTAAGCTGGGCAGAGCTACTGTATGATACAGACTGATTTAAACGTATTAGGGCTGTTTTAATCATATTATTTAATAATATATAATATGTTTAATGTTTCTTCAGCATTAGCATTACAAATATGTGTTGGTCAGAATTATAAAAAAAACAATAGCCCTACACCATTTTTTTCTCATAGTAAGTTCCTCAGCTTTACAAAGTTGATTAAATATGAAGGATGCTTGACCAGGCATATTTGTTTAAACTATGTTATAATTCAAGGGTGTTACTATAAATCCAATGATAAACTTATTTCTCCTAGCAAATAAATTTCATATGCATGTAGTGGTGACAAAGCAAAAAGCCAAACCATCTTCATTACCAGTAGACCTGTCTGTTGGCCAAGTGCAGAATTGTATGGCTTTGAACTCTGTTTAGAACACAGTACCATTTATAGCTTTGTCATACAAGAATGTTCTTGTCACCTGTAGTACAGGTGTTACTGTGTATTGACATACCTTTATTACAATTCAATATACATATATATATTGTTCCCAGGGTTTAGAACTGATATGTCATGATGAGGTTATAAAACCCTCCCAATATGTATATATAATTTTATCAGTTCAGATCATTTAATGTAAACTAATTCAAAATGGAGAGAATCCACAAGCCTTACACTTGAGAAAAATAAATATTGTGTGAGAAACAATGTAGGAGGTGGGGAACTTTTAATGTTCTCATAAATGTGTGAATGATATAAATTTTATTATGTAAAACCCATCGTGACTATTGCCACTAAAGCCTTATCCTTTGTACAGAAGCCATAAAATGACTGTTTGGGTACATAACATTAACCCCCTTTGTTTTCTCTTTTTAACTTTAGTATGGCCCATCAGGCCTCGATCCCACAAAACTTTTTCTTTGCTGAGCAAACTTTTTTTGCTCAAATCTGTGTTCTCGGCCAATCAAATTTGAGTATTTCCTTATTGGAGAATATTCTCAGACTTAAGTAAATTCTCAAGTTTTGTGGCCTCTGTGAACTAAAGCTTTAGCTTCTATCAACTAGAAAGTTATCTTCTGTGAACTAAAGCATATGCCTCTGTGAGCTAAAACTTAGACCTCTGTGAACTAAAGCTTCCATCACTGTGAACTAAAACTAATGCAACTATAGTGGGTCGTTCAATGGTTTACTATAATTCTTCTCATAGTGTTCTCCCTTCAAATAATTTGAAATAAAGGTATAAAATTCTTGTAAATTAAGCAAGACAGTTTATTGATCTTGAACTTTATCAGTACAGGCTGATTCAGAGATCTGAATTTTTATTTTTAGTCTAATACAACAAAGACTAATAGTAATAAGTTTAAAAGTGATCATCCTTTAATGTTCTACTGTACAGTGTACTCAAATTAAGAATTCAAGAGTTTTTATTGTAAAACAGGTATAAAACCAACAGAGCATCGCATGACATTACAAATAACATGAAATGGAAAATCTTTTGAAGTTTAGGCCTCAGAATATGTTATTATTAATCTATTGTTTTCAAAGGTTGTAGACATTTTAATAAAAATATGTAGGTTTTACTAAATTACCGTAATGTAAGATTAGTAGCACTAACAATAGCATACCGTAGGTATCAAGCATAGAGTGATATAGAAGTTAGAAATGAATAAGCAGCTTTGTCATAGCAACACTATTCCCAACAGGCAAAAATTTATATGAATATGATCAATATAAGTCATAAATTACAAACGACCTTTCATCACTTTGAAGATAAAATTATCGAATTTGATCTGTTGTATTAGAGTAAATTTAGGAATTTGTTTGAAACATACATGACAATACTGTCTTGATGTCCAATTTTGAAAATCGATTTTTATGTCAACTTCCTGTTTGTCAAAATACCAGTATTTCAAGAGGTATTTTGGTTTTAACTAGTCCGTCGGCCAAGTACATTATTGGACTTTTGCCTCTTTGAATCTATCAGTATCAGATGGGACAGTTGGTTAAGTTAATAAGCACACTTGACCAGACCAAAACAACTTTTACTGCCCAATCTCCGACAGATATTTAGAATAACAAAAATACTTATATAAATTTTAATACAAAGCTCGATTTTATTTTTAATCCTCTAAACTTTGATAAATGGCATGAAATCTTGACCTGTTTTCAAGTGGCATCATGGCCACACATGTTGTACAGGTACATGTACTGTCAAATTGTATATTTATTCTAAGTACCACAGCTATTGGAGCAGCCATTTGTACATTTGAAAAATAAATTGTGCTGCCTAAGCCTTCTCGACCTGCTGCAAGTCACTGACAAACTTTGTCACATAATGTATCGAGTACACCTCGCATGAGGGGGATTCAAACTCACAACGTTAGTGGTGATAGGCACTAGTTGCATAGGTAGTTGTAAATCTACTACCATACGATCTCCACCACAACGACCCCGGCTTCACCAGTTATTATTATTACTCAAGTCATACTTAGAAATGACATCAGTGAAAAGGAATTGACAATATTGTCTATTTGAAATTCATATTGGATCACTTATACCATAAATAAATAGCCCTGGTTGCCTTTAGGGTAAAAGATTGGTAACAAACTTGAGGTCAAGGTGGGGTTTATATACATGTACACAACTCTTGTCTATATTTATACATGTTAAAACACCTAATCTGGTCTGGTGACAGTTGTTCCATCATACTATGTATGACGCCTACAACATGTTGCATAAAAATCTGTCGCCAAGTCAATATAACAATGCAAAAAATGTTACAATCAGATTGATAATGTTATTGAAAATTGATTTGTCATAAACTTTGATTGATTTAATACTTTATTATTATGGAAAAAAATATTCTAAAAATGTAGCCTTTCCTTTAGAATTACTAAGTCAGCTTGTAAAATTAGATCTGATTGTAATGAGGGGCTGGTTAGATTTCCTTCACTTCTTTTGCCTAAAACCATAAACTTGCTACTAATTATAAAAAAAAAAAAAAAAAAAAACCATCCAATCCTAAAAGGTCTAAAAGCAATAATTCTGCCAGGAGCATTGAAATTAAAAACAATATTTTCAACGGTAGATTATACCAACTGCACGTACATTAAACCAAGGATTTGTATAGTAGACTATACCAACTGCACGTATATTAAACCAAGGATTTGTATAGTAGACTATACCAACTGCACGTACATTAAACCAAGTATTTGTATAGACTATATACCAACTGCACGTACATTAAACCAAGGATTTGTATAGTAGACTATACCAACTGCACGTACATTAAACCAAGGATTTGTATACGGTAGACTATACCAACTGCACGTACATTAAACCAAGGATTTGTTTCCCCAATCACTAAAATTCGATAAAGCTGCAATATTTTTTGTCTCACAGGTCATGTCTTAAATTTGTTAATTTGTTTGAGTAAAAGACTCCATGCATATTTTTTTATATTACCTTATTCTAGTCAAGTCCAAAAACAGTCAAATCATAAAAATTTGAAGTTATCATATTTGGACTAAAGTTAATTATATTTGCTTATAACTTGAAATTTGTGCAATTTCTATAGATAATGGGGCAAAGTTCAAGTAGAACCAATATTTTGAAGAGGTGTTAGTAGCTAACAATAAACTGGCCACAGTTTCAGTCATTTTAGACATTTATCTTCAGTAGCCCTGAGGGGACCGTTTGACTTGCTTTCCTTTAACCTCAAATATGTCATGTCCCTATCATGTAATGTTAGATTTGTCTTCTGGTGTAATTAGTATGTACATAACAATGAGTCATTATTTGTTTGTTTGTTACATTACCTGGTTTTATTGTTCTGTGCTTATATTATAAGGTCAATGTTTATTACATGTACATGTAAGATCAACACTTGTGTTTATTGGGCTGTTGTGGTCGTGATCATATGGTAGTTGGATTTACAACTACCTATGCAATAAGTGCCTATCACCACTGAAGTTGTGAGTTAGAATCCTGCTAGTGCAATATTTGATACAACAGTATATGATAAAGTTTTTCAATAACTTGCGACAGGTCGGTGGTTAAATCTGGTTGCTTCCACCAATAAAACTGTCTGACACGATATAGCTGAAATATTGTTGTTATTATTGTTAGATCATTGTTTGTTCTTTTGTCCATTGTATTGTTTTCCCTTCTGTCCATTGTATTGTTTTCCCTTCTGTTCATTGTATTGTTTTCCCTTCTGTCCATTGTATTGTTTTCCCTTCTCTGATTCATGGTTGCTGTTTACTGTTTTAGTATCCCTTAACTGTTAACAAGGACATTTTTATGTTTCCCACTTAACTGACAAATCCAGCACACCTTGACCTGAGCTGGATGGCTAATATTTACTTCATTGATGGTAGGATTATAGACAATGGATTATGTCTTAACAAGTCAGTGAGCCAGACAACACATCCAAGATGTAACAATTGTCATATCTATTTATGATAGTTCAGAGAAAGGGAACACATCAAACATGAAAGATGTAAATTGAAATAATTCATTGATTTCTGTCCCACGGGACTCATCTCTCTTATAGTCCATGAATTATGAAAAACTACATGATTGTATTTGATTATTTTATGCACTTGTCTTTTTCTAGGTAATTCTAATTTGTTTTTGATCTGTTCATTTTTTTCCTCACTGTGAATCATCAGACTGTATTTTGTTGTAGTAATAATGGAAAGGCATATTGTCCTAACAAATATAAAATGGAAAACTCATGGGGGGTCAGTAGATTGCTTGGCTTCTGTTTACCAGAGATATTTGTATTATAATATAAATATTAATATCTAACAATCAATTTCCCTTTGACTTTCTGTGTGAGAAATAATTGAAATTTACTAGGATGGTTTTCCTTTATTGAAAATATCAAGTTTTATATTATTTATATAAGAATGTCACGGATCCGTTGTGGTCGTGATCATAGGGTAGTTGGGTTTACAACTACCTGTGCAATGACTCTGAATGCCTATCACCACTAAAGTTGTGAGTTCGAATCCCACTGATGGTGTGGTGTACTCTATACAACATCATGTGATAAAGTTTGTCAATGACTTGTGACAGGTTGGTTTTCTCTGGGTACTCCTGTTTCCTCCATCAATAAAACTGACCGCCACGATATAGCTGAAATATTGTTGAAAGTGGCATTAAATACCATAAACCCTAGCCCCTATAAGAGTGTCAATGTGGTCTATTAGGCTTTTGTAGAAACTACCAGTTACCATGATTATGTATCTCATCTGAAATCAAACTGGTACACATCTCCAAAAATTTTAAATATTGAATACAGTGATGTTTAATTATTTTTTTCTAATCAATGACAATATAACAATGCTAGACTACTTTTGCTCACAGTAATCTCATGAAACACAAAATGGTCAGCAGAAATATTTTTTTCTTCTTTTTTTGGAGGGGGGTTGGGGTTAAATATCAGAATTGTTTAAAGAGTTGCATCTCAGTAACTGAAACACGTTCTCACCATGTTATAGCTAAACAATTGATCACTTTACATTAAACAACAAGCACTCACTCATTGGAAATTTATGCAAGGACCAATAAGGAACTTTCAAGGATATCACCATTCTTTTCATGTTCTATAAGTATTCTGTTTTGGCTCAACTTAAAGATGTCTTTCTTTTGTTATGTAGCAAGTAAGATTATGAAATCTGTAGACTTGTTATATTTTTTATGATTTACAATTAATTTCCAATTTGTAAGTTTCTTTCTGCTTGCAAAGGAATGCACTGATCCGGTTCTTGACATTTTGAAACTCGCATACCAGTAGGACATACTGTTGTTCAATTTAGACAGGTCAAAATTATGTAGAATTTTAAAACATTTGAAATATTTGATATACTGTAGGTACAACATGTACCAGTTTTCTGTTTATTCATCTCAGTTGTACATTTAATTATAAAACATGACTGAGCTCAATAAACTACATCAAATTCTTAAAATGTTCTAAAATTCTAAGTCATTTAGATCAGCAATATCTCTCGTAAACAATATGATTGTAAATCTTGGCTAACAATGCTATAGCCGATAGATATTTTGACTCATCTCTGCCTCCAGAAATACTTATGTATGCATCGGAGGATATTTTCACTATATCAGGTTTTTCATCAAATTGATTTGGTCAAGTTGATAGATATCTCATATCTGATGTGTAAGCCCCAAGACATAGAAGGACATCGATTTGTTACGGGGTGATACTTTAAATATTGTTATTGTGATGGCTGTGAATAATAATCGGTCGAAATTATAGATGGCGAAAATCTTGATAAATAAAGTAGAAATATTTTGTTATTGTGATGGCGAAAATCTTGATAAAAAAAAAAGTAGAGAGACGGAAGCAGGGTTCAACGAAATTGCTTGTGGGTTTGGTGGTCCTAGTGAAAAAAAATGTCAGTCCTTAGCTAAATCTGCCCAAATGTTGCTGGTCATGTCTGATAGGACTGACAAATTTCGTGAACTCTGCAAAAGATAAAACTGAACATTGATGATTGTTTTTGTAAAGATGTCCTGTATCATAATATAAACATAGTCTATAATTTTAGAGTTGTAGAGAATCAATTATTGTATAAGTGCTGGTATATATGTATTGACTCCTGATAGTAAGACTATAGACAATGATAGGAAAACATAGGCCATACTAACTTGATTTTTAGCTTTCAATTTATAAGTAGACAAATTCTGCTTTTGATGTTTTGTATCAAGAAATCAATAAAATTATTGCTAAAAAAATGATTTTGAAGAATAAAAGAGTTGGGAGGGTAGAAAAGGGGTACAGGGTTTGTTTGGATGTGAATTACATTAAACAGTTGGAACACTGGCTCCAAATTTCCATAATCTTCTTTGTTTTGGATTGTTTAGTTAGCATAGGTATTGTTTATTTGTTTCTTTCAGATACATTTATCCACCATCACATTTTAATTTTAAAGGAATTTGTAATTGCCATATTTAATATGATTTTTTTTTATCAAACAGATACAGTTTTGTATATTTTTAGTTAAAATAATTAAGACAAAAATGTTGCAAGAAAATTGATGAAACTAACAACAACAAAAAAGAAAGAAAAGAGTCCCCCTTCCCTTTCTTCCCTGAAATGAAATTAAATATCAGTAACAGCACTAAAACCAATTATAAAAATACGTGGATTACAATGTATGGTACATTGTATATGTATCATGGCTTAATTACTTACACTGTATGACAGTCTCGTTAATTATTCAAAGAAATATAATTAATTAATCAGTATAGGAAAAGCAATATTATTGAAATCGGTTCTAAAATGTATTTCAATATTTAATGTCAAAGCTTTACATTGATTATTGTAAAATGAAAAAAGATGTGGATTATCATTACCATCCATGTCATCTTGTATTATTAACTATTGATATGAATATATGGGGTTTTTTTCGTCATTAATATGGGACATTGCTAATAAAAAATAAAAATAAAAAAAGGCTTAACAAAAGTTTAACATAATTGGAATTATTTATATTAAATATAGAGATATAAATTCCCCAATGAATTAAAATCATACTCGAATAATCTTGTATTAATCAGAAAATATGCAAATGTAATCAAAGAAATAAAAGAGCTGGAATAAAAACATAGATTTCAAATTTAGTACACACGAATTAAGTGTACAAAAAATGTTAAGAGTTTTGCATTCTAATTTATGATATATCCAAACTTTAGAAAAATTTTAAGTGCTTGGTAATACCATATACAAAAATTAGCAATTCACAAGAGAGCCAAGTTTTGGAGAAATTTTCATGGTA
Source organism: Gigantidas platifrons (assembly GCA_002080005.1). NCBI lineage: Eukaryota > Metazoa > Mollusca > Bivalvia > Mytilida > Modiolidae > Gigantidas > Gigantidas platifrons. Next base: position 1,807,902 of record MJUT01017050.1, on the reverse strand, counting down.
AAATCAATTGCTTCATCAGTTGACACATGGAACAAATATCAATAATGATAATTGGTTGTCCTTATCTCATTAAGTTATAATTGCCCAGTAGATATAAATAAATGACCAAGTAATCTAACATTAGTCATCTGACTTAGTCTAGTCGGCGATTTGTTCTTGCTGTTTACAACAGCCTATTTCTGATCTTTTTTTTGGAATTAATCAATTTGAAATAAAGGTTTAAGGCATCAGAATTCATTTCAGATTGCATTCGCTCACATGACGTCTTTGTAACATGCATTTATATGATTCATAGTTTGGATGTTAAACCATAACTTAAGATAAACTGATTCTAGATTGACAGAATTAACTGGATTTAGTCAAATTACAATGTAGGCTGTGATAAAGTAAACATATTGAAGGAGAATGAGATTGCTACTACCTACACTGGTTAATTCTATAGTCTCCTGAAAGAAAATAAACCTGTGTTTCTTAACTTCATCAACTTCGGAAGTCCACACAAGTCAAAAACTTAAGTCAAAGTCGCACTTTGGCAAATAATCTGAACTTGAAATTTGTTTATGTTTGCCTTCCTTTAAAAAAAAAAATTCCTAGAATTCAATTTCTGAAATATGATGGTTTCCTCCACCAATAAAACTGACAGGCACGATATATCTGAAATATTGTTGAAAGTGGCGTTAAACATCATTAACCCATAACCCCCTGAAGTATGAATAATGACTTAATTCACCCAAAAAAATGTGTACCAGAGATATTTAACATTAAATTTTATGGACATTCTCTAACAAAATCTGAAACAGCTCAAATTTTATAGTAATGGATGTCAATGAGATAAGTGTACTTGAATTAATCAAATAAAATGATAATTAATTTATTATTGGCACATCTCTTCAAAAGCAGTTAAATTGAATGTTGATTTTCAAGAATTATGGTTTTGTAGAAGAATGTAATATGGTAGTAAAGAACCTTTTTTTTTCTCTATCTGTTTATTTTGTGTCCAGTTCACTGTGAGGTGTGTTTGACTTGTACCTTAAGTGAGAAAGTTAAGCAGGTGCTTGACAGACACTTTGTAGTTTTTCCCAGGGAGTCTTCCTCCACCACAATACTTGGTAATTTCTATATGTCTGGGTGTGTGTTTGACTTGTACCTTAAGTGATAAATTTTAGCAGGTGCTTGCTTAACACTGGTTTTTCCACCACTATTCTTGGTAGTCTTTATAGACCTGAATGTGTAAGAGGTGTGTTTGACTTGAACCGTAAGTGAGAAAGTTTAGCAGGTGCTTTGTGGTTTTCCCATTAGACCTCTTCCACCACTATTCTTGGTAGTCTTTATAGATCTGAAATTGTAAGACTTGTACCTTAACTGAGAAAGTTTAGCAGGTGCTTGAGGATGGTTTGTGGTTTTCCAAGGGAAACTTCCTTCACCACTAGACTTGGTACCCTTTATAGACCTGAAAGTACAATAAACCTGATATGTAAATATAAAATAGTTGTAGTATAAAAGTAGGATGTCAATGGAAATCTCCTGATAACACTTGACAACTTTTAATAGTTTTTTTTACAGATCTAAACTATTTTAATTTGTAACAAATCAATACATTGTATGATACAGCTCAAAATTGTACTCAATGATTGATAAAAAAAATAATTAAGGTATTGTTTTTACTGAAAATTTAATTCATTAAAAATTTCATCAGTTGTCTAGTTGTCTAGTTACTGATCAAAACACAGAAAATTCATTGTAAAAACAAAATCTCAGTGGCAATAGTAAATTGTTATTTTTGTTCTAGGTTTTAGATGTAGTTCAAATTTTTTAGATTCTTCTTCATTCTTATGTGGGCCTGAAAAATGTAGTATCCTAGGGTAGGCATTTAGCTCCTTACACATTTCCATGTTTTATTGGATTGGATTGGATTAGATTATGAATCAATGTTTTGCTTCAATTCCATATGATTGCAAAAATATGTAAAAAAATAAATAGTCAACTGTTGACTTTAAATGGAAAATAAGAAAAACAACTAAAAAACCAAATTTATCAGAAACTGCATGTTCCTGCATTGTATAAAAACACATACTATTTTTACTCAAGAATTTTAATTGTTCCATATGAAGGGAGATAAGTCATGATAATTTATTACATGTATGTATGTATTGATCTACACCCAAAGTTTAGTTAGTACAAACTGTAGGTTTAAAGAAACATGTACACAATACTTTCCTACAAAATCAATAGATTTGTTTAACAATTTGAACAATTTGATTTTTGTTCAGGTAAAAGTGGATTGATTTGTTTTTTGACACCCACCAACTGTTTTTTTTTAATACACTAAGTACATTCTAATGCTATTAAAATTAATGGTTTATTTAATGTTCTCCTTGTATACCGTGCAATTTGCACAATGTTAGCTCTCGTTTGTATTAAAAAAAATAATAATTGGGGGTCTCCTGTAAATGAGATGGAGCTAATTGCCTTGTCTCACATCAATCAGTATTCAGCAAGCAAGTTTTATATTTCACAAATGGGTTATGTTTGACAGTATACATATGTACATATGATACACCTTTGAATTCTAATAGATTTATTAATATAATCATTTTGTCATGGTGATGTGGGCATTTAGTAATTCTGATCATTTTTTATTTAAAAATGATTACTAGCTCATTGCAAGTTACAAAATGTGTGCAAATTTATTTGAAAATCGTCCAACACATATGGATGTTTTTTTTTCTAGGCATTAAGGACATTAAATTTGACCAGTGTCCCTTCATACATACATCCCACATTTAGTTTCTGTTCAATTACCTCAAGTTCCTCCTTTTAAATAAATCATTTGAAATTGATTCAAATGTTGAAAGACCATAAAAAACAGGACAAGTTTCAAACTTGACCACTTTTCTTTTCTGGAGTTGATTTGCCAAATACAATGTATACATATTTTTGAGTTCATTCTCCGACATAAGTTTCCCTTGTCCAAATGTTTTTATATTTTTACTCAATGAAAACAATTATTTATATTTTATTTACATACAAAAATTTCAAAATTTATAGCTCTCTCCTTCATATAAATATTTTATTTAACCAATTTCAGCTCATATTCCAGACTTTTATAAACATGCTGAATTTATTAAAAGTAAGTTAAATTCAAGCCAGTGATAGGCATCGTTTAAATGAAAAACTTCAAATTTCAAGTTAAATGACCTTAAAAAAGTATTTTAATTTATTATAAAAAAAAAAAAAAAAAGGTTTAAAATTCCAGCAAAAATACTGACACAGTTGAATGTAACATTTATTTCAGCAACTGTTTCTCCATTCTACAGAAATCTTGAATTTCTTAATAGTAAGTCAGTCACATTCAAATCAAAAACTGGTTTGGCATTATTTTAATGGAAAAAAAAAAATTAAAATCAAATTCTAATGTAATTGTTACAACTGTTTTGTGTTCTCTCTATATTTTTTAAGTATAAATTATGCAAATACACTAGTGGTCATATTAGATGTTGGTTGAATGTTATGTACCTTTGCCTAATTTGAGAGATGTTAAAATCCAGTAGGTGACTATACTGACCATATAAATATGCCGAAAAATGTTTGCCAAAATATACCTTACTTTTGTAGATTTTCATTTAGATAATGCCTATCTGTTGGTTTGAACACAGATAGAAAATGCATCAAAAAGAAGAGTTGTTTCCCTTGTCTTTTTTAAAGATTTTATTTTATTTACACAAATTAGGCCCATTTTTTATCTGAAAAATAGAAAAGGTATTTTGAGAATTTGAATGCTCATTTTATTTGAATCAATTTATAAAACACACAAAACTACTCCTAGGACAACCACAGTACAAATAATATGAATGATTTTAAACAAAGGCATTTAAATTTGTGTTCATACATGGGACATGTATTTTGTTTTGTTTACAATTTATTTTTAAATGTCAAAAATTGTATTTTAAGATAATTATACTGTTTACACACTGTAATGAATGAATAACAATATGTCTGGCCATGGTTGTCAAATATTTTCTCCATTTTAATCAGATAAAATTTATTTAGCATCACACAGGGTAAAGTAAAGTGACCCATAGGTAATGTTAAGTCATTGTAAGTAATGTGGGCATCATGTGACATAATCTCTGTGTCTGTGTTAATCAATAATATGTGAATTTTTAAACATAGTATTTAAAAGGAGGAGACATTTTGTCTGTCCCAAAATGTTTTGGTAAAACAGTGACAGTGACATTTATAAGATAAACATTGATTACTTTAATTATTATTTGGTACCCCACCCAACTGTTTGAGTCAGACTCTCCCTTTTGTTTTATCATCCATCATAATAATTTTGTGTCTTTGTAAACCATTCATAACCAATAATAAACTTGTATTACATTTATGTAAAAAGTCTTAGGTCAAATCCCAGTTAATATAAAATAAAAACATTTCTTGGACTAATATGTTTTCAGTTACTAGTTAAATGCTATATTTTCCCTTGAACTAAGCAATATGAATGGTAGAGGAGAGGGTGGTAGATAGTAGGCCATAGTAGAAGGAAATACATACATGTATCACAATGATAAAGTGGAGTAAATATGTGTTGCACTGCCTAAAGTGACATGCTGCTCATTTGATGCTAAACAATGCAACAGTCAGTCAGTCAATCTTAAAAAAGGGAAACAACTTTTTTTTTTGCATTTTCTGTCTAGATTTCTAACAAATTTAATAATAAAATTTGATTGTTGTAATGTAATTCTGATATCCTTCAATTATTTGCTGGATCTTCAGTAGATATCTAAATTTCCCTCCACAGATTCATACCTCAATTTTATTCCAAGTATAAAGAGATCACCTTTCTTGTAAATTGAGTGATATATTTATAAAAAGCATATTAAAATAATTAGATATGTTGATATTTCATTATTTTCATTTCTTATTTTTTGGGTGGGGGTGGGGGTTGAGAAAATAGAAAGAAATTTATAGTATTTAGTGAGAATGTATACATCAATCCCAGATTTTTGTAAATGAGACTTATTTCTTCATTTAGAGCCAACAAAATGATTGTCCTGGTTGATCCATCATATAATGCAGGATATTATAGTTGTTGTTTATTACTTAAATTTACTTGAAAATAATCAAGCATATTTGTTAATGATGATTTAGACAATGTAAATAGTAATGCTTTCATAGGTGCACCCACACAGGAAGCCAAATTCACTGTTCATGTTTTATTTGAAAAAATTAAAATCAAAGATCATCACATTTATTTTCAGAAAAGGACAATTTTTCTATATATTTGCAGTATTATTTTTAATTCCAGAAAATCAGATTACAAATTGATGTTGTGGAAGTTTGTTATATGTCTTGTTACATTGTTGTGCTGATTTTGTATCTGATATCAGTTTTTTAACCGGAATCATTTTATTCTGTCTTTTTAGCTGAACCTGCTATCACACTACCACTACGTAACATGTCCGTTGCTGAAGGTGACATTATAAGTTTTGTATGTAAAGCTTCTGGAAGTCCACGACCATCTTTTGTCTGGTATAGAGAAGATAGGCGAATAAAAGCTGTGAATCGTCAGCGTTACGAAATTAAGGATATGCCACATGGAAGTGTACTAAGAATAGAACCAGTAAAGAGTAGAAGAGATAACGGAAAATTTACATGTCAGGCCGATAATGGTTATGGACTCGAAGTTTCCACGAGTGCATATTTACATGTGTATGCTGCTGAAGGTAAATATCTGACCTGTAGGGGAGTAGTCTAATGTTGCATACATCATTCTCTGTATTTTGATATTTGTTAGGGTAATAAGAAATTACCCATCAGTATCAGTTATATTTGTATTATTGAGCTTCATCTAACACTTTTTTGCTTAAGAAATATGCATAATTAAAAAAGGTGCTTTTAATTTTTGCTTTATACCAGTGACATACTTGTATTCCTGTCAAAATTAGTTTTATTTCTATAAACTAAATAACATCTAAACAATTAAAGATGCCAAGATGTAGAAGTTATCGAAGAATTAAAAAGTACCACTCAACTACAGGTTAGGGGCTGTTTCACACTCATTTTAGGGTATGAGATATTATCATTGTTGAAGACCCTACAATGACTGTGAAATGTAGAACAGCAATAAAAGAGCTGTACTTTTACATTAATTTGTTCCCAAGTGTAGTGCTGGATAACCTCTCATGTTCATTTACATCCATATCCTTTCTTACTAATAAACCTAATCTATTATTCCACTAATGTGCATGTATTCTTTAGAGAGAATAAATAAAGCACTGAAACAAGTTTTATCAATTGAATAAATTGTAAATTAATATGATTTAAAAACGGAGCAATATTTATGCACTAGCTGATTGTACATGATTATTAATAATTGCACAATATGATGTAGAAAACGAAAGAATGCTATAATTATTCTGTCTAAAGAATAATGTCTGTTATATAATTGTAGCAAGTTATGTAAACTGAATCTATACTGGATGAGGGGGGTGGGGCATCCATATAATTGTTGGTTTGCTGTTCCTTACCAACCTACCAAAACAGGCCCAACTTGGAACCTTTATTAGAGCTATTGGAAAAATACATACACATTTCTGCCACCATAGCAAAACCAACTAATTCCCAGTGAAAACAGGGTCTTGCAAAGTAAATTAACCTCTCTTTGTCTGTGTGGGACATGCAGAGATAAAGAAAAAGAGGTAGCAAGTGATGAGATTTTATTGTAATAGGATTTGGAATATCATTTGAACTGGCATCAATACTACTTACACTAAACATAGTATGATTAAAAAAAAAAAAATACAACAAAAAACCAGTTTATCACATGAAAATACCAGTTGCTAGAAAGAGCAAGACTAAAAAATAGGGACGTTGTTTACATAGAATACCAATTACCATGTCAATTACATGTTAAGCCAAGACAACCATGGAGATATATGATATTACATTCCAGTAAATTCCTTTGTTACAGTCCATCAAACCTTATGTAAACTATTGATCCTTAACTACAGGAGGATAGATGGGGGGTAAACAGACATAAATGGTAATTGGACTGAGTTAATTCCTATGTGTTGGTCATTAATAGAATGGGGGATGGGGGTACTTGATGGTTTAAATACAACTGTCTATGACACTTTTCAATGTACAGTATGGTCCTCATGCATTTTTTCTTACTTTCTTTAAGAAAAAACTGTTTTCTAAATTATAAGTTTTAATTTAGTAGATGAGTAGACAAATTATTTTTCATTTTTTTCATTAAAACTTTTAATTAGTAAAAAAAAAAATTGTTTGTAAATGGATAAAATTTTGAGTAAGATCAAATTTAGTGGGATGCTGAAAAAAATTTGCAAACTAACCCATAATTATTATTGAATCGTCATACCATTTACTACTCTATTAATTTTTAAGAACCACATTTGCCAAAAGAGCTCACATATTTCAGTTTGTTCAATCTTTGACAAAACATTTAGACTATTTAGTGTTCAGTAAAAGTGTTAATTTGCTCTGAAACATTTAAGGAAAGTTGACAATTTAATCAAATTAAAATTTATTTGTTATTTGTACAAGGAAGTTAAGTTACCTTTGTAAAGTTAATGAAAACTGAACAATTTTACAGAGGTTATGTTTGACGAGAACAGGAAAATAAATGTATCTCCTTACTAACAATAGATTGATAAATAAAGTATAATTTTAGAATTAATTGATGCAGTTTAGTTCCCTTTTCCATTGCTAGGGGTTCAGTTAATATTGAATCACTGTACAGTGTACTTGACCGTAGCTAGGTGATTTAAATTTCCACAAGGCAACTGTCTTCATTGTTGGAGACTGTTGTGAAATTAAGTCCTCATTGCATCAGTTTTTGAAGAAGAAAAAGTGTAACAAAACGCTTAAGGGTAGTGCTCTCTATATTTATAATTAATCTACCTAAATTTGAATTGTTTTTTGTCCCCCGACGCTTCGTCGAAGGGGACTATAGAAATGGGTGTCGTTCATCTGTGTGCTTGGTTTCCAGATGATAACTTGTGAATGAAAAGTCAGATTGAAGCTAGGTTTGGTATGTAAGTGTATCTTATGAATATCTAGGTCAAGTTCGATAATGACAATTTTTCGACAATTTTTACTAGAGTTGTGCCCCTTTTTATACCTCAAAATTGCTAAATATTTGGTTTCCAGATGATAACTTGGGAACAAATAGTCAGATTGAAACTAGGTTTGGTATGTAAGTGTATCTCATGAATATCTAGGTCAAATTCGATACCGATAATTTTTCGACAATTCTTACCAGAGTTACATCCCTTTTTATACTTAGTCCGTGTGTCCCGAATTGGTTTCCAGATGATAACTTGTGAATGAAAAGTCAAATTGAAGCTAGGTGTGGCATGTAAGTATATCTTATGAATATCTAGGTCAAGTTTGATAATGACAATTTTTAGAAAATTTTTACTAGAGTTGTGCCCCTTTTTATTCCTCAAAATTGCTAAATATTTGGTTTCCAGATGATAACTTGGGAACAAATAGTCAGATTGAAACTAGGTTTGGTATGTAAGTGTATCTCATGAATATCTAGGTCAAGTGCGATAGCGATCATTTTTCGACAAATCTTACCAGAGTTACATCCCTTTTTATACTTCAAAATTGCTAATATTTTGGTTTCTAAATTATAACTTGTGAACAAAAGGTCAGATTGAAACTAGGTTTGGTATGTAAGTGTAACTCATGAATATCTAGGTCAAGTTCGATAATGATGATTTTTCAACAAATCTAACCAGAGTTACTCTCCTTTTTTTTTTTTACTTCAAAATGGTCTTTGGGTGGTCCCCTTTCAGAATTATTTAAGTCAGGTGAGTGATTCAAGCTCACCTGAACCTTTAGTTTACAGTAGTTTCAAAATTTAATCTTACGATATAACCTTGGCGTCGGGAGACCAGTGGCCAACAGCCTTTTATTTTTATTTATTTAAAGCAACAATTTTTTATTTTACTTTAAAGTCTGATTTTCATGATTTTGTTTCTCTGAATTCCTTATGAAATTTCTTCCTGTACTGTCCAAACAAACTACTTACAGATGGCTCTTTCTGGAAAATAATTATTTTCAGTAAATCTGCTGTATGAGGAAGCCCTTGTCAGCTTCTTGTGGTCATTTTGTAGCCATTTATTTTGATTTTTGACTTTACCACTTTCTCATTCCGAGGTTATGTGACTTTTCTGTTCTGAGGTTATGCCCCTGTGAACTTCAGTTGGAAGGAGACATGCAGGTCCTAAGGACACATTCTTCCATTTTTTTTCTCAGTTAATTTAATTTTGATAAATTTAGTAAGAAAGGAAATCTAATTGACATTATTTGTAAGTCTGTCTTCCTGGACATTTTTGTGTTATAATTTTACTTGTTCCTCCAGAATTGAATTTCCGTTTTTATGATTGAGTAGCTTTCTAAGGGATTAGATACAGAAGTTATTTTATTCATTTTTGACTATCATGGATTTGGTCATGCCTCTTCTCTTAGAAAACTTATTTTATGTTGAGTATTACCCTCAGAAGACGATGCATATTGATTTTATGCAGGAACAAATGTTGCCATGGAAACTCCATTGAGCTCTATAAAATTGTTTTCACTTCCTTTCATGAATATTTTGGAGATTTTCGGTAAAATTGGTTTTGGAAATTGACATCTGATCATGTATTTCTGTCATTCTAATTGAAATTTAAAAGTCATGGAGGATTTCTGGTGACATCGTCTGCTGAAGTACAAGTATGACGAAAATAAAATTTGATTTAAATAGCAAATTAGCAAACGATGTTTGGTAGGAATAATGCTGCAAGGTTTTGGTGAATCATCAGCATAATACTAGATTCCATTATAAAGAAAGAAATGTACAACGGAATAGATAATTCCTATGGCAATTGTATAAGATATTGGAAATTATTTTGGTCTTCTATTTGATATATGGAAAAATACTTTTGATATTATCATATCTAGTAGTTTGTAGGTTTTCATTCTCAGACATTAGTCAGAAAGAAAATGTCAAAAATGTTTTCAAATTGGTAAAATTAATTATTATTTTTTTATCCAAATATATCATAAATTTGTTGTAAGAATACAATTAAATGACTTCTTTCTTATGAATAATATAGTTTTTTGTGTGAATATTGAGGTATGATTATGAATGTAGAGGGCCTGGGTGGCTCATTGAGTTAGGTAGTTGGATTACCGAACAACTCATACAAGCCCATCACCAATATGGCATGGGTTCGCACCCGGCTTTGTCAATTACAAAAAAGGGTGCACTCGACTATCAGCCGCAAGTGATAAAGTTTACCAGTAGTTACTTGCCCATGGTCGGTGGTTCTCTCCGGATACTCTGGCTTCTTCCACCACTAAAACTGGTCACCATGATATAGCTGAAATATTGCTGAAAGTGGCATTAAACACAATCAAAATCAAATCAAATCAAATCAAAAATGAATGTAGCAATATACAAATTCAAGTCTTAATATTTTTTTTAATGACCTAAATGTAGGAATATAGGCTACTCACACCTGTTTTGTTATGTTATATAGCTTATTTCAGTTGTAAGTAACCTGTACACATATGAGTGCTACTCGCCTTTAGACTCAGGGGAGTTTTCTTTAACTCACTGTAACCTGGACACAAATGAGTGCTACTCGCCTTTAGACTCAGGGGAGTTGTCTCAAACTCACAGTAACCTGGACACAAATGAGTGCTACTTGCCTTTAGACTCAGGGGAGTTGTCTCAAACTCACTGTAACTTGGACACAAATGAATACTATTCATCTTCAGACTCAGGGGTGGTATGAGTTATACTCATCATTAAAGTCTTCACCGTGGTTGTAAGATGAAGAACAGCAACTAAACCACAGTCCTATGACATAATTTTTTACCAGAGTTTTAGATTGATTTTCTTAATGTTATGTTTACTTACATTAGTTTCATTTCGTGTCAAAACTAAGTTTGTTTTGTACAAACTAAGCATTATATGGCCTGTACTACTTGTATTACTAATCAATGAATAGTTCTCCATTTAAAATTCCCAGGTGAGAGCTCATTGTCATTCATAGTGGCTTATGTTCAAGTGTCATATTTGCATTTATAGTATAAAATTTAGTGTTATTGGGGAGAGCCTAATTTTGTTGGGAGATTGTGATGTGAGAGAACTAAATGTTTGATCCTAATAAGTAATACAGTATAAAATATTTTACGATTATCATCCAATTACAAACCAATTCGGTTTTAATATTCATCAAAACCTATTAACAGTGGTAAAAATTACATGGCAAATAATTGATTTTAAATAAAATTGGCAATTTTCTAATACCTACATGATGTAGGACAGATAGTTGACAGGACTTGGTGTGAGTCAGCTAAAATACATGTACTGTACCATAGAGTTATTAATTATTGAATGACTTGGTTTTTTTTTTAGTTGTAAATAAATTTAGAATAGTGTATATATGCCCTGAGTTTAACCCGTCACAGGAGGTAAAAAAGTAGTAAGGTCACATATTTGTCATTGTAAAATAATATGCCTGAAAGACTTCACTCTACAGTTTTTATTAAGAAGACCTAGTAGCCTAGAAAAAAGGTTCTTTACAAGAAATTTAAGATATTTTGTTTTTAAAAAATATAATGAAAATGAGTAAGAAATGTTTGAAGATATCAAGGGGGGTAATCATAACAATAAATTGTTGATGGACAGACCATACAATGGCCAAAAGAAAAAGTACAAAGAATGTTCTACAAAATACCACACAGAAAACTAAAGATTCTGCAAAACAAACCTTACCAAATACCGGGGGTGAACTCGGGTGACTCAGAAGGGAAGTAAGATTTTTAGTAGGGCATTCGTTGCTTTTTCGTTAAGAACGCACCACTAAGGAATAAGAGCAAAGACTGATTGGCTTGGAATCAGAATAATATGTCCGAATGGAGCGACATGTCTACCCACAGACTGTTGTTTCAGTGAGCAAGCAATATAAACATCCAGTACAAAGTGGACATCAACATCATTATCAGTATCCCATCAATATGTAACTTGTTCTCGCCATGATATAGCAGAGTTCTTGGGAAAAAAAATTGAGCTGTCAGACATTCGGACTGACAAATAATGGAACTTTGTCAGTCTGAACTTTTTTCTCTTGTCCATACAGAAATGCCTTTATTTAACTTTAACTTTATTCAACAATAACTTTTCAGTAATTTATAATAGCAATATGTGTGATTGTGTAAATATTATGTGTATGACTACATCAGAATGTCACTAACTAGTTGAATTCATACTCAATTTCATATTCAGTTATAGCTCTTAATGTTTCTTCTTCATTCATTTCACACTCTGAATCACTATTCATTTTACTTTCTACAGTTTTTAATTTTTCTCTCTACTTTTATCTTCCTCATCATTCTCACTTTCTTTTTCCAATTCATTCTCATTTTTTATTTTCTCTCTAGTTCTATTTATTTCATTACTCTCTCTATCAATGCCTTCCTCATTCTCTAGCTGTGTATCACTCTCTACTGAGTTCTGATTTTCTTCATTCCCTCTCTCAACATCAATAACTCTCTTCTTCATTAAGTCTTTTTTTCTGACGCTCTCGATTAATTTCATATTGTTTTTTATTTTCTTTAATTCCGATTATGTCCTCTCTTTTTCGTTTGCCAGGCTTTGCACCTGCACTAAATGTAATCGGCCACCTGGTCGTCATACTATTATTATGTTTCTACATCATCACTTTCAAAATTAAGAAAAACTGAAGTAATGGATAACTTCCGGATGCGTAATATGCGGAACGGTTAGGATATGGAGATGAATCAAATACCGGAAATGTCGGCCTAGAATACCGGCGAATGTTTTGCCGTTCCAGTGGGCCGACAGAGATGTGGAATATGTCGGACAGGCCGATTTTTTGTCGACCAAACCGATAAAACCAACAAATTTCAAGAACTCTGATATAGCTGAAAAATTGCTCATTTGGCATTAAAAATAATCACTTACTCGCTCACTGAAATCATGAATGGAAACTTTGACAATTGACAATTTACTCACCACATGGCACAATATTTCTGATTAGGAGATTATGGTCTTGGATTTACTGTTGCAATTATCTTTTTTACCTAGCTCATTAATGCATCACTAAGTAAACTCAATTTGCTACCATAAAACCACTGATTGACATCGGCAAAACCTAAATTACAGTTTTTTCAATTCCAATGCAATGCAAAAAATAATGTATAATTTGAGCTATTTGATTAATCTAAAATTGAAATAAACTTGATTTATGCAGAATAAATGTCATAGAAAGGACATGATGTCATATATCTTTGCTTTCAGAGTAAATTACAGATTAAATATAGATTTTGAAACATAAGAAAAAAGTTTTCCAATTACATTATAAAGGTCACTGATTTCTAAGCAAAAGTGTACTACCCCCACAAATAAATTGAACCACTGTTAAAAGTCCACTACCCCTGCTAATAAATTGGACCACTGTTATTCTTTGAAATTAAAAATAAAAGATAATAAAATGCAAACAAAGCTAACATTAATTTTTTCATGCTATATGATTCTATTGTACTTGTAATAAAGATTGTGACAATTAAAATGTTGATGATATGAGTCATCTAGTCCATTATTTTTCATATCACTTGTGTTTTTGGAGTCGATTTTCTATGTGGGTCATCAAAATGTCATCAATAAGAGTGTCTATCATTTATATTATTTACACTAGATGGATCAATATGATATTGATTTTTTCTCGTCTCTTTTGTCTTATATAATTATGGGGTATCTATCTATGTGTCAGATTCCTGTATTTTTATGTTATTTAAATGGGGATAATATTTACATAGTTTCAATTAAAAAAGATATTCCCTCACATTTCTAAATTTCATGAAGATGAAATTTTACACGGCTATGTAGAAGCTAATTTTCAATTTCTGTAAAATGTTTCATGATTGATAGAAATGTGTAAAAATATTCTCAATAGCAACATAATTATATTGTACATATATATATATATATATATAGAATAACGTCAGTTTTGAAAATCGAGACAGACATTATCACTAGTATCGCAGCAAGTCTGACAGTACGAGCTGTGATACTAGTGATAATGTCTGTCGACTTCTTCAAAACTAGTGTTATTGTTTTATCAGTGACGTCTACCGATAATTTGCAATATCAGAGTCAGCTCTTGCGCATGTGAGTTTACACGAACTGACCTAATATTTTATGGATCACTGTCAGTTCAGTGATCCAGACTTTTACAGCAGCACATATCAAAGGGAAAATGTCCAATTTACTGATAAACAATTATACCAAGGCTGTGATAGTATGTCAGTCAGATTTACATCTACCTATTACAATCAGTGCCTATCACAGATAACTTTGTCAGATTGATACCCACCTTTTACGAAATGTACCCCAAACAACTTTTATGTGAAAAAGTTTGTCAATGATTTAAGTTAGGTCAGTGTTTTCCTTGGAGATACTCTCATTTCCTCCTCAAAATAGTATGGACTGCCATTATATACTGTAACTGACATATTGTTGTAAATGGGCTGCATTAGCATCTTTACAAGGTCAAATCTAAAAGAAATGGAGTGAGTAGTACCATAACAATGTAAAATATTATAATGGTATCAGTCTCCTAAGATTGTAGTCATATTAAATGCAGTCACCAGATATAAAATGAACCATAAATCTTCACGATGGTATCAGTTATGTCATGAATAATAGATTTTTAATTTCATGAAAATATTGAATATTACAGGATGGACTAATCTCCCTTTGTACAGTGAAACTTGAGTTGTCTCTCTTTGTACTAACAAATTGAATGTTAATCAATATTTCAAGACATTGTAGTGTATCAACTATCAAGTTTATTTAGCATCTGTAGTACATCATTAAAATTAATTTATTATCAGTAAAAATGCACTGTAACATATGATAAGCAGACATTTTCAACTATCCATGTATTATCCTGAGCTATGAATTCATCTAAAGTACAGTAAAAGTTTATTCTCAGTTTGTACACATTGTTCTAATAACCATATATTCTGTATTACAAGTCTGCTTTGTACATTTTTCATACAATATTTTTCAGGTGTGTCAGTACTTCACTATTTACAAGCAGTACTTTTTATTAAAATTTGCACATTTTGCAATTGCATGAATATTCTTGTGCAAAAGTCTTTGAAATTAAGAGGTACCAATTACCATTTTAAGTGGGGAAAAGTACCTGATACTGCCCCTTATTGAAAGTGTGAAAAAGAAGTCTGAAAAATAGACTTAACAGATCCTAATTTTTTTCATTTCATGATATAATTATTCATTCTGGGAATGGATACTAAATCGAAAAATTATGTACATGTATATTATTATTTAGACTTGTTATAATTCTTACTTATGTAGACACTATGTCCAATGAAAGCTGAATTTTCCATTGTAAATATGTCATTAGATGTTGATCTGTAATTACTTAATAGACCTATTGCACGCTACTGATTTGATTTTAAAATTAGACGTTTTAATACCCTTTTTATATGAGTTATTTCCCTTACGACGGGCAAGATTGTACCTGGTTTAAACAGAGCAAATGAAAAAGAACAACAATTTGAGTGTAATTCTCTCATAATTTGTAGATATTTGAACCTTGTAAAATCAGTGAATAATTTGACAGCAAATAGAAAATTTTACAAGTTGTTACATTAAAAAACATTGTTATGCATGAAAATGGACCCTTTTGTCTGTCTTAAAGGGAGATTACTCATATAAAACATAATTTTAAAATTAAAGTGGGATATGTGCATATGGTCTTTTGCTGCAACTAAGAGTTATTTCCCTTACAACTAACAGCATGATATTTCCTTCAGGTAATCCTAACTGGAAAAAAACATATAAAGGTAACAAATGTTCTTCATGTAAAACAAGCTTCCAGATTCCCATTACTGTTTAAAATATGTCAAAGCTGAATGTGTTGTAGATATTATTGATAAAAACTATTTATAGGTACCATGCATTCTTGTTATTGTTTATGTTAACATTGAAAGATGAGTTCTGTATTGTGGAAAATTAAATTAACCTTATAGATTATGAAAAAATAATATTTATTTGATAACTTCAAAATATGGTTTCTATAGATATTTGTTTCTTATAATTTGTCTCCTTTTATCATTTTGATTGTCACATTTTATTTTAACATTTTCAAGTACGGTAGTTGTTACAGTTTTTTTTACAAAATTTTAATGTTAATAGAAAACTATATTATTATTTTTGTCCTAAAATCTGTTACTACGTTCTCATCTTTCAATGTATTTATCCTAGTTAAGAAGTCTTCTAACAGAGCCTATGCAAACCCTTTACGATATTTGCTTTATGTCCCCAAATTTAGCTGACAAACCTGGCTTGTAGCAAAAGACTTGAACATCTTTTTTTGAGTTTTCAAATTTGAAATTTTACTCTATAATTCAGTTATTAATTTTCTGTACTGAAATTTTTATTTCAACACTTCTTTTGAAAACTTGAAAGTCCTTTGCTTCAAATTTAAGCCTCCCTGACTCTTTATGTTGTAGATATCAATTTTAACAATACAAGAAAGATAACTCTGTCTATAAAACATTACACTGACTCTGTCCACCTTATATGAATGATGCTGACTGTTTTAAGATCTAATTCATTACTTTTTTTAGTTATGGGAAATTTTATGAAATGCAGCAGCTGTTCATTTTGATTTAAAAAAAAATTCCAATATATTTATTGTCAAGTGAAGAATGGAGGGGAAACATGCTGTCCATCAAAATACAAAGTTGTACCTATGATTACCCTGTTTTCATTGTAGAACGTTATTGCCTAGCAAGATAGTTTTACACGTACCCAGTATTGTAGATGTGTATGTGGTCAGGACTTTTCTAAAAAAAAAAATTATGGCTTTTTGAACTGGGTCATATTTCATAGATATTCTGTATTATGGTTATGATAAATACGTAGATATCTATAAATCTAGTGTATAAGATAAGATATATGCAGTTATCTCCCCCTTTAGTTTCTTATGTGGAACTTATTTGTCTTGTAAGATGTTTGTATCTATATTGTAATTGTGCATGTGGTTAGGACTAAAATTAAAATTAAATTCCAAAAATTGAAGTAATTTTTCATGAACATTTCAGTTGTCCTTTAACTACAATTATTCATTTTCCTTGATTTTATTGTTTATAAGTGGCAGTAAGGGATCTATATATTGATAGGGAGTGCTGGAATCCTCGGTAAATTTGTGTTGTTTTGGTTGGTAATACAATTTTCTATTGTCAGCCATTTTTGTTTAACTTTAAAATTTTCAACTGTCTTTAAACTTTTTCAACTTGCATGTAATTTGTTCACACTTCGAAGTTATAATAGTTGTGGTTAAAAATTTGCATACTGGTAAAGACAAATAAATAGCATTGCATGGGGCATCATTTGTGTCTTACAGGCACAGGCATTTTATATACTATTTAAAAAAATATCAACACAGCAATTAATACTTCATGCGCAATGGCTTGCTTGATTCTGGTTTATTTTATTATTTATTTTGGGTTTGACCACATTAATGCATTTATTTGTATGATATATCAGATCTATTAAAAATGAAAATTAACATGACAATATTAAGAATTGTTAATTTAAGTTATGACTTGATGTTATTTCAGGAATTTCCCAGGGATACCCAAGAATAACAGTAAACCCCAACCTAATGTCTGTGGAAAAGGGGAGGAATACTGTGATGAAATGTGAAGCAACGGCACCAGGCCCTCGTAGAGAGCCCGTCAGAATAGAGTGGTTTCAAGATAAGATACCAGTAGATCTAAGTGACCCAAGATTAACTGTTGTGGAGCCAGGTATACTAGTAGTAAAAAACAAACACCATTTTAATGATAATCCTAGTAAGGCAAGGATTCCATCATTTTAGCTGGGGTTTTTTTTAGCTCAAGAGATAAAAATTAAATTGGAAATACTACAATGCAAGAAAGAAGAAGGAATGAGGCAAATAAAATGGGTTGAAATTACCATGGGACAAAATATTCAAGAGAATTTCCACAAGACAATAAAATTTGATGGAAATTTACATAGGAATAATAAGAATGGATTGAAATTACCACGAGACAATAGAATTGGTGGGAACTGCCATGAGACAAATAAAATCGGCTGAAATTACCATGGTGCAATAAAACAAAAGAATTGCCATGGGAAAAATTAAATGGATTGAAATTACCATGAGACCATAAAATTGGTGGGAACTACCATGAGAGAAATACAATGGATGGAATTTACCATGAGACAATAGAATTGGTGGGAACTACCATGGGGAAAATATAATGGATTGAAATTACCATGAGACAATAGAATTGGTTGGAACTGCCACGAGATAAATAAAATGGGTTGAAATTACCATGGAACAATAAAACAGAAAAGAATTAACAATAGTCTAGACAACGAAATGGGTGGGAATTGACATGGGGAAAATAAAATTTGTTGTAGTCCAACCAAGCAATTTAATTTTGTTTTTAAAATTGTGATGTGTTTGTTGAGATTTGCAATCCACTCTATAAAAAATATAAACATTTGTAAATTTTAAAACTCTATTTTTTAGGCTATTTACACATAGAAAATAGTATGGAGTCAGACCGTGGCAGATATGAATGTGTAGCATCTAATAGTATTGGTGTAACTTACTCATCTCCTGCTATGCTTTATATTAAAGGTGAGCTTTGTACATAGTAATACATGTTTTTTGTAGCAATGCACAGGAACAACAAATAATAGTAACATTAGACAGGTGGTTTCTTTGTGCATGGTTCAGGCTAATGCTTCCTTTATCCTAGTTTAATTGACTCGGCACTACAACAGGAAATACAATAAAGGTTACAGAAGACAGATGGTTGCTTAAAACAGGTTAAATTGACATGGCACTACAATGGGAAATATAAGAAAGGCTACATAGGATGAACACTTCCATAATACTGTTTAAACTGTCCTGACATGACACTTCAAGGGGAAAAATGTTAAGAAAGGGTACATAGGATGAATACTTCCATAATACTGTTTAAACTGTCCTGACATGACACTACAAGGGGGAAAAATGTAAAGAAAGGCTACATAAAACTAGTGGTTGCTAAATACAGGTGAAATTGACATGGCACTACAAAGAGAAACACATGTAAAGTTAGATCAGATAAAAGTTGTACTATCACACTATGTGTATAATGCAATAATGGATTGAATTATGCAAAAATAAACCTTGAACATAGAAATGATCTTTAAATAAAAAAAAATTGTATTATTTTTATCAAAATTTGTATAAATTATTAATATATATGATATTGTATACTAATAAAGCAAGAATTAAGGAACCTTTCTTCATTGTATACCTATGAAACCATTTTATACAAGTGTTATTCAAAATTGTATTGGTCAAAGGGAGATAATCATAGTTGTCTTAGATCATATTTTTAAAAATGGTAATGAACTTCAAAATTTAATCATTGTGCATTCCAGAACAGATTTAATATTTGTGATTTTCTGTTTGTTATAGAAGTTATTACAGTGAAAACAAGGAAAATATGCCATCCTGTTTATAAAATTAAATTTGTATCTTAAATTCATTTAAAATGAATGAAATACTGATACAGTAGTCTGCCCCCTCTTAAAAAGTGGCCTCTCTTGAGAGAGACATTTCAGTAGTATTTTACTATCTCACTACATTTGAAATTTGGCCTATCTTGCCTGATAATTGGGTGGCCTGTGGTGGGAGCACCCTTACATGAGGAGACTACTCTGTTTAAACAGGTTGGGCACACACAAAAAAATTAAAACAAAATATTTTCCAAATGTGTTTTTTCTCAGTCTGTAAACAATATTTATGACACTAAATACCTAAACTGTTAATTCTCATTACTAAAACTGTTAATGTTTATTTAACATGAGAGACATCCAGAATAAAACAGATTCTTGTTGATTAATAAAACAGATGTTTTATAATTTATAGAAAGTAATACCATCGTGGAAATATTTTCACAGAAGCCGATTTAATCATGTCTTTTCATAACGTGAATGTAGAAATTCTTTAAATCTATGTCTCATTCCAAGGAAACTGTAAACATAGCACTGTATAGGGACTAACTAACCATGAAATTCATAAAACATAGACTGTGTATTATTTTAACAACTTGTTAAGAAGTTTTATTGAAATCTCAAGTTTGTTCCATAATTATATACCTAATAGATGATAGCAAAATTGATTTTTAAAAGAACTTTATATACCTAATAGATGATAGCAAAATTGATTTTTAAAAGAACTTTATATACCTAATAGATATACATATGAACAGTTATCACTGTCCATCCCAATTGAGGTTAATGAGGTCATTTCCTGCTTGTGGTCAAATGTACTAGATTCATCCTTATGTGATCAAGTTTGTCAGTGAAGTTTTAAGATTGATGATTTTTTCACCAATTAAACTAATCAGCACAAGCAATCTGTAATATTTCCTAAAGATTTTTCAAGATTTCAAGATTTTATTTACTCTCAGACAGCTTATACTGTAACAAGAGGCATACAAGAATACATTTTTTTTACATAATGACGAACTGGATAAAGATGAAATTATATAAACAAATTGTGGCATTCAACACCAATCACCTTAATATATGTAGAAAGATGTACATGTATATTATTATTTTTGTTCTAATAAGTGAAATGTTGTTGAATGCAGGTCCTTAAATCATTTTAACTTCAATGAACAAGGAAGAAGAAAAAAATCTTTTCCAAATCAAACTTGGCAGGCAAAGTAATTTAAATGGTAATTGACACCTCCCCCTTTTCCAACTCAAACACACACACACATTTCAGGGATTGTTTATGTTTGGAAATATATAATTATTTTATTCTCATCACCAGCAATTTTCACTACAATATGAAATTGAAAAAAAACCTCTCTGCATGTCGTTTGAGTCCATTTTTCTTAATTGAAATTTTTTTTCCCCACTTTTTATTATATAAATATTAAATCAAATATGCAAAATATCTAACCAGTTCTTCAATCATGGAATTGTATGTGTGACTTGAGACTTAAATAATAAACAACTGAATAATGTGAAAGGTTTTGTGTTTTTAAAAGGCCTAAGTATCACCACATCCAAAAAAAATGTTTTGAAGATAAAGGTGTCATTCATTTTATATCACCCTACATTCAAAGCACCAGTATTCGTGCAGATTATGTATGTAACATTGTGTCCATGAAGATTATTTTTCCTTGCGATCCAGTTGAGTTGATTCCTTTAGGATACACACTGCAATTGCTTAACAACAGACCTTATGAATCACAAATACTTGCCCTTATATTATGTCTTTATGTTGATATTTTTCCAACAATATTATGGGACACCGTTACTTACATAAAATTCAAAACATTTGAATGATATCATATTAATATTAGAAGACTTGGAAGAAAATGAAAATGTCAAATAAAAATGTTTCAGCACCATGTTAAATCTTTTTACTTTAAATCTAAAACATTGCACATTGCAAACAGATATAATCCTACTTATTTTGTATTTTATGTAAGTAACGGAGACGTCATATTTTTCCTAGACTAGAACTTCAAAGTCGAAGAACAAACTTTATTTTGAAAATCAAGTTTAAAAGCATTTAATTCATTTTGAAAAGCTGCTACTGCTCCTCAGATTCTTGTCTGTAGTTGATTTAGAAGACTTTTTTCACTGTATTTGACATGACAATAGCAAAATGTTACCATGTCCAGTATGAGGCAATTCAAGAAATGCTTACTCTACATGTGCACCTGGTCGCAGAAATCCTGCTTTTAAAGAAGTTCATGTAGTTAAGCCATTTTTTCACCAGTATGTCTTTTCATGTGTGTCTGTAAGCTATTTTTCTGTATAAACCCTTTACCACATTCATCACATTTATACGGTTTATCACCAGTTAGGAGATAACTGTATTGTATTTGAAAATTTCATGGCATCAATTGGAGATTTGATGGTCGCAAATTGAGTTTACTGGCGACGCATTTTTATTATTTTTGAGCATTGTTGTAAATATGATATGTAGGATTTCACGTTTTCAAGATGGCGGATCCTTCCAGTTGAAAAACAATATATTGTGCTATTTCAACCGTGGAATTGATTCCGTGAAAATTACAGCATTGTCCAATCACAAACCAGGAATATTAAACAACTACATTAGAATATGTATTCTTATGTGTGTCTGTAAACCATTTTTCTGTATAAACCCTTTACCACATTCATCACATTTACAAGGTTTTATCACCAGTATATATTCTCATGTGTAAGCCATTTTTTTTGTATAAATCCTTTACCACTCAGTTCAAAAGAAGTCTGAGTCCAATGTGAGCACCAGACCAGTATGTATACTTGTATGTTTCTGTAAATTCCATCTCAGACTAAATTATACAATTTCATAATAAATAACACAGTTAAATTTCTGATTATAATTCAAAGCTTTGTTTAACATGTTTAACAGAGTAAAAATTTCAAATTTCAAATTATGGAATATTTGATATTCATCAACAACAGATTTAAAATTTGAATTGAAAGTAAAACCTAGATCCACCAGAAAAAATAATATCTGGTGGATCAAGCAGTCTGTCAATATCATCTTTAGAGATGATGTATTCCTCTTCATTAAGTGTGTAATCACAACTTGATTTAGGTCTTTTTTGGTAGTAATTAATGTTGAAGAAGTTCTCAGTGTGTCTTTAAATGTAGAGCAGGAATCTTCTAACAAATCAAGTTTTCTCTTGGCAGATGGGGAACTAATACATCTGCGTTTTAATGCTTTTTTTCTAGGTGTACTTTTCTGTATCAAAGAAGAAACCACATCTGCAAAGTTTTCTGGACATTTAGGGACTGAGGACTTTAAAACTTCTTGATACTGCTTTTCTTTTGGCAACATCTGTACTATAACTACAGCTTGGTTTAGGAGAACCATCTGTTTGACGCATACTGAGTGTTGATGTGCTATCAGCTTTCTTCTTTGATGCCTTCTTCTTGTCAGCATGTGTAGTCATTTCCATTCTCTGTAACGCTTTGTTTTTTCTCCATGTCTCTCTTTGCTGTTTGGTGGCTCTTCTTGTCTTTGGAACCTTCTTGTTAGCATTGTTGTCACCTCCTAGAAGTTTTTAATGTTCTCTGTATTTTTTCATTTTGAGTCTTGTTTTCTCATTGTACTTTTTGTTCTGCTCTTCTGTAAGTGTGGTTCTGTAAGCCTTAACTCTTAGGGTTTCATATTTTCTATGCTCTTCATATTGTGACTGATCTTGCTTCAATCTGTCCCTCCAAGCTTTTTGTGCATGCCTGTTTCTTTCTCTGGGTGATATATTATTGGATTCTTCTTTATTACTGTTTTCTTGTTCTGTAGAGTCTTGCCCCTACAATAAAGATGATTTATTATACTTTCTTTCAAAATATTTCCATGCTTACTGATAGAATTCGCTGTTTCAGAATCTAATGTATTGTGGGTAATGTTTTCAAGTGTACACCAAAATGTTCAGATTGGTTAAAAACGAAAATATGTCATTTGTCAAAAATCGATTGTTCGTACACCAAAATCCAATGTCAATCACTACCCATAAATCCCTAGTTTCTGAAATGGCGAATTGTTTTTGGAGTACATACATGTACATGTATCAAATTTAAAGGGTAAAACTTGCTCTCTATGGGTGTACAAGTGTGTCATGCAGAGTGATTTTTATGCTATTTTATGACAGTCATTATGTTGATTTTGTCGACATTTTTCAGCACAAAGCATACAGTGATGTCACCAGTTTCTGTGTAAAATTTGTTTTGATAATTTGATGCGACTGACATAAAACAAAACAAAACATAATAATTTTCTAAGCAAATCATAAAATGAAATGAAATCTAAAATATTCTGCTCGTTGTATTGACAAACAAACAAATGACTGAGCTTAATTGCCAATCCATGACAATTAATACTAATTTACGTGCACTACATGTTCAGAACTTGAGACACCATAAAATTTTGTCTCTTGTTATGAACATAATATCCTGTATTTAAATTATTAAATGTAGGCCTACATGGCAATGATCACAAATCAATAATTTCATCTAGCTTTCATTTCTGAATTGTGCAAATCATGGTATCCCTGTAGTAGTTTCTACTGAGCCTGGATAGTTTTTTTTATGTTCGTAACCAAGGATGCAATGATATTGTAGCGGTTATTAAGCAAGTGGTGTCTTGTTTTGAACATAATTGACATTGTCATTCCATTTGATACACATAGCATGAAGGAAAGTTTTATATTGGAAATTGTTTGAAACTAGTGTGTTAAAACTTACAAATATATTTCAAATAAAAACACAGTTGTTTTTCATCATGTTCATAACTTAGGACAACAATTTTAAACGTGTATGCAAGTAAAATTTGGTAGCTCCTGTGACGAACATAAGAGTTTCATGTTTCACTATTTTATCCATTTTATATAGGAAAATTACTGAGATGTACTTTTTTCTTTCTTTCTTAAGAAAAATAATATCATTGTAAAATAAATTTACAGACCGCGGAACAATATTTTTATTTTGTTCGTATCATGAGTAAAAGATCAACGCAACTCGAAGTACAGTTTCTCACAATTAGTGTACTGAAATTTCGTTTTTTCTCTGTAATCGTTCATTAAATTGTCATATCTACTTAATAATTCTGCGAAAAGACACCCATGTTCATTAGAATTTAAGAGAAACAACCAGTAAAGCTATTACTTACCTGTACCTGACGTTCGTAACAACGTCTGCAGGCCAGAGACACGATGGTCGTTGCCATCTTATCACACACAAAAGCGACACCTATTATGCAAATTACGCTATTTTTAAATAAACACGTTGAAGGGGGATTTCCAGAATAATGCGTTTTTATCTGAACGAATTCAGTGTGTACAGACCGCATCGTTTCACGTTCGTAACGAACTGGACACCAAGTTTTATCCTGACCTTAAAGCATAAAAATTTAAGAATTCGTGTCAATAACCTGCATTATGTTTATTACTTCGTTTCGAAAACATAATCTGTGATGAGACAAAACAATAATAACGCTAATAGAAAATACATTTCTCTTTCTGGTAGGATAACCATTTAACCCTTAAAAAGGACACCACGTGATACGAACATAATTCCATTTTTTGACACCATTTTGTGACTATAACTTTAATTCTGCAATCCAATCATAGATACTGATGATTTTCTACACCAATAAACTTTAGAATTATAATAAAAAAAAATATTGTAACAAGAAGCCATAAATATAGTAAATCATTCATAACTTACCTGAAAAAAATGTCACATCTTTCAATAAAAAAAAATGATGATAATTACCTGTTCAGAGACTTCAAGTTTTGCTGTAGGTGTTAGAAAACCTTGAGATTGTTTTGTGAATTGCACATGTGTATAGACATCATAAAAAACATACAAAGATTTTAATATCATACATATTTATTAATAAATTTAACAAAAAATGACCCTACTATCATTTTTCACAGTACTGAAAAACTAGTTATCTAAAAATTAACACATTTTCAAAGAATATTTCATAATTAGTCTGATGACTGAGTGATAACCAGAACCAAACCTTTATTTTTTTAGGCACAATAGATTCAAATAAAATGCAATGACTGTGTCTAAATGGTAAAGGATGTAAAAAGATAAATTGTCTATGTTATGACAAGTACCTGATGTAGATAACACTAGACAGTCTCAGTTCTTTAACTAAAGACAGGAAATATTATATATACAGATTTTATCATTAGATTAGAGTAGAATTTCTTTTAATGTGTGATTTGTTGGTGTTTTAGAGATACATGCTGGACCACACAATTTTTATTCTTTACAAAAGAATTACCAAACTGAGCCTTATATTCCCTCAGATGATTACCTATATCAGAGGCTGGGAAATTCCAAGCTGAGATACCTCTACACTCTCAGATTATTTACCTCTAACAGAGGCTGTGTATGTCTCATTCCATCACTTAAAATGTCTATCCTTCACAAGGTTTTTTTTCTCCTCTTTATAAAAATAATAACATCATCTATCTTAAGCTTGTTGTATAGGTGCTACATAAATATCCCTCTTAACCAGGATCTGGCAAAAGTAGTATTATGCCACCTTGATAGAAATGATAAAGGATGTTGTGTAATTTTGATTTACAAGTGCACACCTGTTGTAATTTGTCTTTGATGTCTATGTTAGACAGGTGTTTTTGAGGCTGATAATTTACTTTATTATGATAACCCTATACAACTTAATCTGTTGGAGAGAACTCTTCAGATTTACTGGTGGTTAAAATGATAGGAAAATGGAACAGAAATAAGATGCATCAGATTATCCAGTTTTCGCGCTAACCCACTTGCCCGAAGCTCGGGACAAGTAAAACTGGATTCGGACAAGTGAAAATTATGAAAGAATTTGTTTGAATAAATAGCAAAATTTTTCTAAATTGGTTTTCAGGCAAGTAGGTGAAAAAAATGAATGCATAGACTTATCCTTCACAAAATAAGTTTGTTTATCACCATGACTATGTTCCTGCCACTAGTCAACTGGGGCAAACATTTTTATCCACCATGACTATGTTCCTGCCACTAGTCAACTGGGGCAAACATTTTTATCCACCATGACTATGTTCCCACCACTAGTC
>MJUT01017050.1:1768885-1780494 GCA_002080005.1 Gigantidas platifrons | reverse complement strand
ACATTTTTATCCACCATGACTATGTTCCCACCACTAGTCTACTAGGGCAAACATTTTTATCCACCATGACTATGTTCCCACCACTAGTCTACTGGGGCATACATTTTTATCCACCATGACTATGTTCCCACCACTAGTCTACTGGGGGCAAACATTTTTATCCACTATGACTATGTTCCCACCACTAGTCTACTGCAGCATACATTTTTATCCATGTCCGTTTCATACATCCTGCATTTGGTTTCCACTCAATGATTTAAATTTCCTTTAAGTAAATCATTTGAAATTTATACACAAGGTCAGGTACCATAATAAGGAAGGCAGCACTCTTTCCATGTCAAAGTTATACCCTTTCATTTGCAGTCGGCGTTGGGTGCATCTTTCTTCTTTCTTTTTATTATGTGACTAAAACTTTTATATTTAAACCTTTACTGGTCTTAGCCGCATCGGTGGCGTAGTTGTTAGTGCGGTAGATCGTGGATTCGTGCCCCGGTTGTTTATCTGTAGACACAATAGTTTCTGTCCAAAAATGTTTTGGTTTTGTAGCTTGGTCTTTCTAAAATTTTAATGCAATGATCTTTGGCAGAGTAAAGATCAGGGTTGATTTTTGGAGAATTCTAGCCATATCCGTTTCCAAACAAGAGGCCCAAAGATTTTGTTTTTAAAAAGTGGCTTTATTCAATCAATTTTGAAGATTTTTTCCTTTATTTTCCTTATAAAATTCTCTTTCTATAGTATGCCAACATGGCAGCAGCTTTATATGTCTCTTGCTGTTTTAAAGATATCAGGAATTTGATGTATAATGTCAGGTTTTCTGTTGATAAAATTGTAGAAAAATAGGTCATTCTTGTTAAAAGTACAAGTGTTCAACTTCTCAGTTATATTTTTATTGGAAAACATACCAGAAAATTTGTTACAAACACTATAATGAGCAAAATTTAGAGTTTACCAGTACATAACCGACATTCTGTAATTAGAGAAATTTTCACACAGTGTTTTTCATGCATATCAGATGGATTTTTTTGTCCAGATCATGTTTTTTAGACAGCTGCTTAAGTCATTAACAAACTCTCGTTAGTCAAAACTATCAATTGTAACAATAGGTTGATATGCAATGGATGAATGCTCCTCATGTTTTAGTTGAATGCCACACGTTTTTTTTTTTTGTGACGTTTTTTGATATTTGCAAATTCTGGTAACTGTTATATGTTGAAAGATTTTTTTTTTTTACGAAAAATTGAAAGGCACATGTGTATTATCATACAGCTGTCTTAGAGTCTATCATTTTAATGTTTTCATATCAGAGTCTGTCATTTTAACATTTCAACATCAAGTCTAAACCTATATATTTCCTGAAGAAGAAAAAAAAGAAGAAGAAGATATTCATGTGATTATCGCATTTTGTCAACAAATTTCTTTTCAAGTAAAAATAAAATCTGTTTAACGTGATCAGTATGTTTGCTAAACACAATTGTAGCATGTTATAAGTCACGTTTATTTTCTGGGATCCTTGTCACGTAGTGATCCTATGGTAGTTGGATTTAGAACTACCTATGCAATCAGTGCCTATCACTACTAACATTGTGAGTTTGAATCCCTCTCAGGTGAGGTGCACTCGATACAACATTATGTGATGAAGTTTGTCAGTGACTTGCGGCAGGTCAGTGGTTTTCCCCAGGTAATCCGGTTTCCTCCACCAATAAAACTGACTACCACGATATAACTGAAATATTGTTGAAAGTGGCATTTAACACCATAACTCTAACCCTAACACAGAAAATAAATATAAGCAACCATTGAACCCAGCACTAATACCTAACAATATTTAGTTCCTTGCTGATAAATAACATACATATAATAGTCGGGGGGGGGGGGGGGGGGGAAACAAAAAAAAACATGATATTTAAAGAGTACATTAAAATATAAAATATATAAATGAACAGACCTATCATTTGATGTTAAGATAATTTTTCTTATCACTTGGGTAATAATTTTTTGGCAGAGAGTTTATCATTATATCAATGGGCATCTGTCTATCTGTTAAATATTTCATCTCTAGAGAGAGGGAGATATCTTATCATCCTACCAGTATGATATAGAGAGACAATAAAGTTAATATCATAGAGTTGTACTTAGTTTTTTAGACTTGATACTATCTTACTCAACTTAATTCATTTTGGTTTAAAGATCCATTTCAAGGTTAAGCCAAGAATTATAAAAAAGTGTTAAGTTCAAGCATGTATGTGCTACATCATACAGTAAAAGATTATTGCTCAAACAGAAGGGTGTGAGTAGTCAGATAGTTTATAGATCTCCTCCACCCATCTCATGGGATGCTCGTTTATTTGCCAAGGATTTTAAGGTCACCTATATAAATAATGCTTTGTTCGCCATTGTCAAAACTAGTGATATCTTTCTATTTGAGAAAGGGGCCAGGGTGGCTCAATGAGTTAGGTCGCTGGATCTAACAACTCATACAAGCCTATCACCAATACTGTGTGGGTTCGTGCCCGTCTTTGTAAATTACAAAAAAGGGTGCACTCGACTCGCAGCCGCAAGTGATAAAGTTTACCAGTTGCTTGTCCATGGTCGGTGGTTCTCTCCGGTTACTCCGGCTTCCTCCACCACTAAAACTGGTCGCCATGATATAGCTGAAATATTGTTGAAAGTGGCGTTAAACACCAAAAATCAAATCAATCATCTATTTGAGAAGGAAACTCCATATTATATATAACAATTCCAAAACTTGACCTTTGTTTGTATTTTATTATGTAATCCCTGTTCAGTTAAAAACCTAGAGTGACTACCGGTATGTAGTCATGGAAAAATTTTAATTATGTAAATTTTGATTCAGATAGGAAGATATTTGTAAAAGTTATTTGTAACACATCAGAAAATGGAAAACTCATGTAAATCATTTTTGTAACAATAGCCATTAATTAGATTGGTTTTTACATTATTCCATATTTACAATTAGAATCCAGAACAATTTGATCAATTCTTTGCACCCGATTCAAATTCTAAATGGAAAACAAATTCATATTCTTTAGTTTTATAGTCCTTAATTTGTTCACTTTCCAAACTACCATATACCAACAACCACATTGCTAGTGTTATGGGTAGAGTGCTCACCTAGAGTGTGGTAGGTCAATACAGTGTGGGAAACCATTTTTTTCAAACACTCGCCAAAATGGCGAGTGGATTGAAACAAGTACTCGCCAAAATGAAATAGAGCTCGCCATGTTTGGAGAGTGACATTTTTTTTAAACTCGCCAACAAATACCAAATAAACAATACAGTAATGTTCAACAATTTATTTTGCAGATTTTGACAAGTCATTAACTTGGTCAAAAAGGATCAACACTCTCTTAAGAGCTGCACTGATCTCTTATTCCTCAATTTCGTTGTCTTCGTCTTCATCAAGTACGGAAGCAAAGACTTTTAAGTTTTGATACGCGGTATAAAACATGTATGTCAAATCTGGTTCCGACACATATTTAACTTTTTGTTTTCGCGTAGGTTTTTGCTACGAATTCGTTTGAAATATTTCAAAACCAAATTATTGTATTTGCATTAATTTTAAAAGTCATCACATCTATTTTTTATGAAACAATATTTCATTTAATCGTGAAATCGACCTTGGCAAAATTATGCGGGTCGGGATTGTATACTTAATTTTTCTGTAGAGAAAGTGTCATGATCTCCAACGTTGGAGGTAAAGATAGATACGATACATGATGGAATGTTTTCTTATCGAGCAATGATTAATAAAATGTTGGATAAATGACACAGTTAACATATATTTTAACTGTTTGGGAGCTATGGTATTTTAAAGCTGTATACCAGTTATCGTGGCGAGCGTTTTCAAGTTCCTACTCGCCAGACCGGCGAGTATAAAGTGGATTGTACTCGCCTCCCGACATTTCAACTCGCCTTGGCGAGTTGGCGAGCGTTCGTTTCCCACACTGGGTCATGTGTTCATGCCCTTGTCATGTCAAACCAAAGACAATAAGATTGGTATTGCAGCATTTAGGAGTCATACTTTGGATGTCAAACTAAAACCATATACTAAATTTATTGGAAACTTTGTGTTTAGGAAATGTTATTTTAGAAACTTTGCATTAATGAAATGTTATTTGGAATATAAATTTATTATTTAATAAACTATATATTTGTGAGAACTTAGTATCTTTATGAGTGATTGACAGTGATGCCATATCAAGGAATGTGTACCTGAATAAAGCTAGTTCCCCCACGAAAACATTTATGATAGCCAGGCCACAATGAAGAGTACATTTGGCCTTGGTTATAAAACTAGCACCATTCAAATCCACTCTATAGTGTGTTGGTCTAGTACAAAATCTTGTACATCATTATCATCTTACTGAAATATAACTTGTTGTAACCTTAATATAGCTGAAATATACACAGTTGTTTTATCATTTACTTTTCAGTAAGAAGAGTACCACCTAACTTTACCTTGCCACCAAAGAATGTAGAGGTTAATCCTTACACCAATGTTAATTTGACTTGTGTTGCTGTTGGTTCTCCAATGCCAAAGATCAAATTCAGAGACGGCCCAATAGAGTTGACCCCAGAAGATGAGGAATACATTGGGACCAATACACTGGTGTTAGTGAATGTAACAGAGAGCAAGAACTATACCTGTGTGGCATCATCAGAACTAGGAAATATTGAACATGTTGTATCTGTTAAAGTCAAAGGTATGTATTTCACAAAAGTTTGACAAGTATTGACAAGACCATTAATTTTGATGGCGTCCACATGACTCTGGCATCATCAGAACTAGGAAATATTGAACATGTTGTATCTGTTAAAGTCAAAGGTATGTATTTCACAAAAGTTTGACAAGTATTGACAAGACCACTAATTTTGATGGTGTCCACATGACTCTGGATTGACAAATTCTTAAATTTGACATGAGACTGTTCTGAATTTATACCAGACTGAAATGATAATGGATTAGCAAGTTCTGAATTATGACAGATTATACTGTTTCAGGATTTACAAATTTTGAAAGATGTTCATAAAAAAATCACTAGCCCTTTATGACTCATATTTAGATATGGGATCCTCACAATGGCTCCCTCCACAGTTAAAAGTAGACAACTTTGTCTTCTGTTTTTGCTTGATTTACCACTACAAGGAGGTGCTAGTATCATTTTTCTTTCTGGATCAGAATGGTTCTTTTCTCAGTTATGATCTTTTTTAAATCTTGATCATATTGAAAATATGTGTATTTTGTGTTTACACTTCCGAGAACAGTTTTAAATATAATGATATAATGGTTGTCTTCATATGAAACACATGTATATCAATATCAATTGCTTTTTGAAAACTATTTTCTATACTTTTTTTTTGTCTTTCATAACCAGGCAGGGGGGGCACACCTGGCACGCGTCCCCCCTAAAATTGGAAAAAATATGATTTTTTTTTTGCGTAAAATAGTGATTTTTCATACGAAATACCCCAAAAATTTTCACACCTCCCTCTGCTCGGCACCATTTTTTTAAGTGTACCCCCCCCCCAACTTGCAATCCTGGATCCGCCCCTGATAACTTTATATTATATAAGACAACAAAGACTTTGTATTATACTAGACGACTATGAGGACATATGACACATCTTATGTATTCAAAAATAAGCAAAAATTTAGTTGTATCTCATTACAGGTGGAGGTTTGATATTGAGATCTCTACTTTTCAATTGTTTATGGTATTCAGACGAAAAAGATCAAGTTTTGTTGTTTACAGAAAATTGGTTCAGTATTTTTGTAATATATTGAACACATTGACCTAAATTTTTCAGTAATATCAAATTTAAGGTGTATATATTAAAGGGGAATACATACATAAGTGATTCTTACACTTGAAACCCACCAACCTCCTGCTGGTATTTTATGAACTTCTTCTTCTAATCTGGTTCTTTGATGAAAGTTGTTAAGATCACTTCATTTTCATCATAATAATTTATCATTGCATAAATTTTCCAGATAAATTGGACAGATAATGGGTCATTTATATGAACTCATAATTTTCTTATCTTCTCAAATTTCTGGATACATCTCCAGTCGCCTCCCTTTAATGAATACATCAAATCCATAGTTAGATGTATGTTTATGAAGTTAGCTGATTTCATCTGTGTTTGGATGCACATAAAAGACATCCAGAAATATACAGATCAAAGAAATTAGAATATGTTCCTGGTTGGGGGAA
Organism: Gigantidas platifrons; assembly: GCA_002080005.1. Lineage (NCBI taxonomy): Eukaryota > Metazoa > Mollusca > Bivalvia > Mytilida > Modiolidae > Gigantidas > Gigantidas platifrons. Next base: position 1,774,258 of record MJUT01017050.1, on the reverse strand, counting down.
GAACATGATTATGAGATTTTCATTGATTGAATTCTATCGATTGATTTGAGTAGAAACATGTAATATTTACCCCAGCCAAGCCCAGATTCCCATCCACATCACTGAATTTTTGTTTATTTTTTCGGTTTAATGTGTTTTTGTTTGTTTTGTTTTGTAGGGAGTGAAAGTTGAAGTTTAGCTTTGGGTGGTTTTTTTCGTTATTATTATTGACCAATAATGTTTATATGCTTATCAGTATTTTTATTTATTGTTAGAAATTTTAATGACAAGAGTAGAAATTGCATAAATTAATTTTTTATTGAATAACAGTTTTTTTTTGCCAGTTTCAATGACATTATATTATGTTTTCTTTTATTCAAATTTTGTATAAACAGTAGCAGTCATCGACTTTAGCAGTGGTCAGGTGGCCCACGGCCAGTGAAAATTGATTCGGACCAGTGACTTTTGCCCAAAAAAAATTCAATAGAATCTATATAAATATTATAATTTTGAAGTTTTCTGGCCAATAAATTCGAAAGTCTAACTTTGAAGACTGCAGTAGAAGTAAAAATATAGTTAAAAGTCTAAAAAATATCAGGTTTCCTGCTCTGTGTATTTAGAAAAGAAATAACAACTGGCTTATTGAGAAAATTAATTAATGATACATGAATTAGACTTAATTAATGACACATGAGCTAGACATGTCATTTGTATCATTTCAGTAATTACTTACAATATCAAATGAAGAAACTTATTGTGAAATCTAATCAAACATCAAATGAAATATTGTTTACATGTTATGATGGAGAGTTAGAGGTGTGAACATATGTTACTGGGATTACAGCAGATTTACCTATGAAAAAAATGACTTTTACCTTAACTTTCAGTGGCTCCAAGTTGTGCAATGTAGATCCACTGTAGGGACCCAATAATATAATTCATATTTAAACCCGGACCATTGTTATAAATAGCTGTGGGCGGAGCAAACATTCAGATTGTTCATTATTTTGGCCACGGTTATCTCGAAGGGGAATAATCAATGATACACAGTTTCAGTTACTTTTGGTGCAAAATATTTGACAGGCATGGTCACTAGTGTTCCTCCCTCCCAAACTTTCAGTCTTATTAAAAATAATATTCTTCATTAGTCTAAAAACTTCAAAAATTAATTCGAAAATTCAAATATCTACATTGGTCATGTGACATACAGTTTCATAAATTGCTGTTCATATCAACAGGGATTTTTGATGATAAGCTCTGCCCACAAATTTTGTTGGTAGGCACTACCGCAAATTGCCCTTTAGTTTAACAATTTGAATCCAATGATGCAATTCCTATGTAGTGGCTCCAAGTTGTGCAATATTAATCCACCATTGGGACTTAGCGACACTATTTCTATTTAGTGGGCACAAGTGGTAAGATTTGAATCCACTGTTGAAATGCATTGATACAGTTCCTATTTAGTGGCCCCAATGCCAAAATTCCTATTCAGAGACCCTTAAGTTATACAATTCCAATCAGGCATTTAGGACCCAGTGACGCAATTTCTATTTAGTGATCCCACGTTGTGCTACATTATTCCAACAATTAAAAACAAATATTGGACACAATGATACAACTCCTTTTTAGTCATAGGGGCATGTTTTTCTTCTATGTTCTGTATCAGTTGTAAAATAAAAAAACATACATCTACAAAAGTAAAAAAAACACACCTATCCTTCCATACTTGTAAATATCAACATGATCTATAGGGGCTGCTTGTACAGTACTGAAATCTTATGATAAACATAAGCCATTCATGAGTTTTTATTTAATGATACAGCACTCCCTTTGTTTTTATTTTACATTGTGTACCTGCATTATGTACCTACCTACGCTGTGTGGAATATGTTATTGAAGATCGAAACCTGATAAAGATTTAATTTATGAAATGAATAGTTGATTAATAACAATTTCCCTGATTCTTATGTGTATTAGAATGAGTTCGATTGATCTGATAGAAGATTTTAATGTGCAAACTTCAGGTAGTCAAGCTTATTGAGGTTATGATAATATATAAATTATCTAAGGTCATTTGGGAATTGCTTTGCTATATGACAAATGTTTGTTAATTTCAATGAAGCATATATTCCAATCAATTTCAGAAAACATCCATTTCCATTTTTTTGAAAGACATTCTAATCAAGTTCGCTGCAATATAAAATCTTATTTTGTTTTGTATTAATCAATTTTTGTTATGTCTGTATCAGTACATACAGGGGAAAAGTATCATTTTTACTCCTGAATTATTTATTCTGACCATAAAGTGGATTTTTTTTTATATTATCTCTTTTTTAGTATTGGTTACATTTCATGGAATTTATCATTTAATTCAATTTTGATATTAAATAACCATGTAAAAAATTAAAATCAATACAAACAAAAGTATTCATTGGATGATAATTTTTTAAATAATTTCATTGAATTCGTTTTATATATGAGGAAAGCAGACATTTTTTTTCAAATTTGATTGAAAAAAGATATGTTTTAAATAAATGATAAAGGAAAAATAAAGTACTTTAAAATATCATCTTAAGATACTTATCATTACAAAAAACTCTAGAATGAGATATTTATGGAGAAGATGTGAATGCCATTCATTAAATATCACAGTAAGAGGTATAGTTTCATCTTTCACAATTTTATATGTTTTTATCAGAAAAACAGGTTCTTTTTGAGTCCTTATCTGAGAGATTTTAGAGATAAAGGAAGTTGTTTCTAGGCTTAAACATCCAAAACTAAATTGGCCTCCTTGCAAAAACAAAGATTTCCTGAGTTTAACTCTGTGTATAGATTAAGACAAGTTTGAAGCATGGTGGGTTGTCATAGAAACACTGATTAGGGATGATGAGGTAACCTATTGACCTACCAATCAACAGGAGAGTTTCTTGTCACATGATAAGATGCTGCTTTTTAGACAGAAATAGCATTCACACATATGTTTGGGAAGTGCATGTGAAATGGACAGCAGTAATTTGTTTTGATTGAATGCATATCTTGGAATTTTAATTGATATTCTTGTGGGAGAATATTGGATAATATAATTTTTTTCTATAATTATTTGGATTTGAAAAGAGAGTTGTAATAATATATATAGAAGGATATGTGATAGTATAAACCAAGGATTTAAAAGTTTTGTGATTTTTTCTTTCACACAATGCGGTTCCATAGAACTTTTCTTGCCTTTTACTCTCTGTTGACTTTACTAGCAACTGGTAATTTGGCCGAAATACCAAATGCCCCTGTGAATTTTAATGTTGTGGATGTAGGTCCAGGATTTATTAAATTATCTTGGGATCCTGTACCAGGAGATGATATTGAATTCTACAAGTTACAATACAGGGAAAAGGGGGATATCAATGGATTTATAGAAAAGCGAATTAATGTCCCGGCTCACACAGTTGAACGTTTGACACCATATACAACGTATGAATTCCAAGTAATTGCCGTAAACGCAGCCGGAGACAGTCGACCCAGTGATATAACAGAACAAAGGACAAATCCATTAGGTTTGTATGATGCATTGAGTTCTTAAATGATACATATTCAGTCTTTGCTTTAATTTTTTTCATCTATTTGCGAAAAAAAAAGCCAAATTTTGGAAAAAAAATTCTATTTATTCAAATTCTTTCATAATTTTAACTTGTCACAGGCTTTAGGCAAGTGGGTTAGCACAAAGACTGCATATTTGCATTTTAAGAACATATGCACAAAACAAAAAGCTCAAGACAAATATGCTGTTGTTGGGTCATAAATTTATAAAAAAAAAAAAGAAGATTACTGGTAAATGAAAAGTTTGTTTGGAGTTATTAGGTCATCAGTCAAAACACTCCTTCAGAGAGATAGCAAATGAAAATAACACTTTAACCTTACAAAATTTATGAGTCGATTTGTTCTTAAAGTACTAGTTAAATTAATTTGTTTATGAATCTTGATACAATGTACTTAAATCAAGCACCTAGCAAATTGAAAACACATGGCAATCATATAGTAGATAAAAAAAACCAAAACAATTTGACTATGTTGCTGTTGTCTAAATGTGACTAGGTATTATCTTATATCTGTAATAAATTTCTCTCTTCTAATTAACTCTTTAATGTTAATGTAACAATTATATTGTCTAAATCAATTACATATTTTTTTTCATTGATGATTCTAGATAATTGTACATACATACAATGGCATATATTTTGTCAAATTAATGTTTCTAAAATGGTGTTACAAAATTACGATTATAGATTATATACGTTCTATAAACAAACCTGATGTACAATGAACTTAAATACAAGAAAATATTTGGAACTATTACCTTAAAGTAATTCTGATCTTTGGTTCTAGGGAAAAAATGATATTTAGAAAATTACCTGTTGAAGCTCCAAAGGAATATAAGGTGTTCTGGAGTTATAGGTGTTTAACACCACTTTCAACAATATTTCCATGGCAATCAGTTGAGGAAACCGGGGTGGAGTAGGCATGGAAAATTCCCAACCTGTCGCAAAGCATTGACAACTTTTTCACATAATGTTCTATTTGGGGTAAACTTTGTCATCAATGAAACTCCCAACTTTGTAGTGATAGGCTCCGATTGCAAAGGTAGATGAAATCCAGATTATGACCACATCCCTCAAAGAATAAGGAAATAACAGTGAATTAAAAATGTTCTGCTGCAACTTTTCAACTATTTATAGCTAATATATGGTATTTTTATGTGTTTTTAAGTTTCTCATCTGTTTGTCTGTAGATAATGATTGTGTAGGAGTTCATTAAAGTTTATTATTAATTGCTATCTTATGGTTAAGGAGAGTCTATCATAATTATCAATATGTTTTACCTCCACTTATCTAACCCCCATCCCTTTTCTTGCAATTCTAATGTCTAAAATTTCAAATAATTTGATAAATTTGAAGATTATAATGAACCTTCTAAGATTTTTAGCTGTTTTGTAATATTTCAAATTTTTATTCTGTGTCCAGTTGTAGATATTAAATGTTGAGGGTTAAAAAATAATTTATTATATATTTCTTCCACATTTTAAATTGATTATATCAGCATGGGTATCGGACAGCTTGGAATATTTTTGGAAAGAAGTAAAAACTTTTTAGAAAATGAAGTAAAGATGTTTTACCAATAATTTTACGACCAAGATATACACGTACATGTACCAGTAAATATTATTGAAAGTGGCATTAAGCACCATAAAACCAACCAAGCCAAGTATTTTGAGTTCATTTTCTACAAGAAATAATAATGTTTTTGACTGGATGGAGGATTTATGCTATAAAAAAGGCCCAAATAATCCAACCATATTGAATAAAAAAGAAACATTTATATGATCAATTTTTGTAATTCTGACCA
>MJUT01017050.1:1755116-1768844 GCA_002080005.1 Gigantidas platifrons | reverse complement strand
TTTTTTTTTTTTTTTTACTATTTTTGCAATAAAATCGGCAATGCGGCGACGAATTTCCACATGCGGGCGGGCCTGAGAACCAAGAAATTAACTTTGTATGGCCTTATATGATCAATTTTTGTAATTCTGACCAAGAACCGTTTTTTCCCCAAAGCAGAATATTACAGTTTGGTTTGAGTGAACAGCTGTCAAATCCATGCACACAAATTGTACTTGATGTTAAATCCTCTTCTAGGTAAAAAAAAAAAAATAATTAATCAGATCACAGATTTAGAGAAAGTGTCAAATTAAAGACAGCCTATTAACACTCTTTTCATGTGGTCAAACCTAGGGTAAAGTGTGAACAGATTTACCAGCTTATTTTCTGGGGTAATTGGTTTCCTATTCTATGAAATTGACATGGTATGATGATGTATATTTTACTAGCAGCCTGGATTATATGATCTAGACTTGAAAGAAGTAATTTGTTACCCAGTGATAAGGAGAGGTCATCAATGCTATTGTCTAGATATTAGGGTGATAACAGGGTAATGATTTAGGGCAATAATTTTCACCAGTGATATCAGACCAGTCTTGCTGTTTTGTTTGTAATGTAGAGAGATTCACTTTTATTCCCCTGCTGTTTAGAGTGCTTCAGAATTAAAATCTCCCACAGTTTTTGTTTGGTTGCTGACCAATTTGATTGTTGATTAAGATGGACTCCAGCTGGTATGTCTTCTTTTATCTTGCACCACCAGGCATCACTTAACTCCTGCTTCCATTCCCATTCTGATTTTCCCTTGGATTACTGATAATATGATATGATATATAATTACACAATCATTGTATGTTTGTATATACATGTGGACCCTCATTACACAAAAATCATTGTCTGAATATAGCCCAGACCCTCGTTTTGACATTCTTTTCTGTATAACCTTTGTCTTTCACCAAAAAAAAAATAGTGGAAATTATTTTGATTAAATTTCGATTTTTTGTTTTTACTATATACCAGTACTTTTTAATCAAATTTTCTGGACTGCCAAAAAAATTGTGAAAAGTTGGATACAGATAAATGATAATATATAGCGACAGCCACGATATAACTGAAATATTGTTGAAAGTGGTGTTAAATACCATAACCCCCCCTAATATATAGTGTTCTACAAAAATAAGTTACAAATGCAGTGTATTCAACACACCACAACCTCAGCAAGAATCTCAAGTGTTTATTGAAAGTAAATAATAGATCTATTTCTGTCAATCACGCTCATGTTTCTCAATGAAGAACTATTTCCTACACATTTCAAGAAGTACAACAGAAAGATACAACATAGTTAATTTGTAATGTCCTGGAAACACTGGTTCTCCTTAGTGATGTTTGTAATAGACATGTTATGTCATATCATTACCAGATAACACTTATAATGGAAATATCTGCTAATGAAATGGACATGTGTTCTTTGTTATGATATTAGATTAATCCACACCTCCATGTAAAAGTTGTGGGAAGTTTGTATTTCCTGGTATTTGTAGTTAGCTAAGCAATTTACAGCAACAGTATTATATTACCAGAGGTCAGGATGGTTTATATACTGTCAAACCTGTATTAAGAGGCCATCTTTTGCAATGCAGAAAAGTGGCCTTGGCTTATAAGACAGGTGACCTCTTAAAAAATGTCCAATTCATATGAAATTTTCTGTGACAGGATGAGAAAAAGTGACTGCTTAATAGAGGTGACCACGTGTGCAGGTTAGCCTGTACTTTTAACCCTGTCCTCCCCAATGAAAATCATGCTTACTGTACTACCTATCTGTACCAGAATATAAAAAAAAAAAATTTTTGACAAGGAAGCCAGTCTGCCAAAAACAGTTCCACAAATTAGCCCAAACCGCATTTTAGAAGAATTTTTTCTATTTGATTACTTTAAGCAAATTTTAGGCAATTTTAACTAGCCCGAACCAATTTTTACTTGACTGGGACATAGTGCTAGTGGTTTTTGGCGCAGACTGGGAAGCAATAAATTGCTTTTACTTTTTTAGGATCTTGTTATCAAAAATTATTCGTGCTTTTCTCGAGCATTCCCTTGTAGAGTGTACATATCTAGTACTTATTTGACTCAAAACTCGGGAGTAGTAAATTTATGTTCAAGATCTAAACTAACATAATGTGATGTTATATGAAAATAGACACCAAATGTAGAAAAAAAGAGGATCATTTTCACAATTATAGCTTAATACAATATTCCCTCAATACCATCTGATGGGTAAACTGGAGATGTCTTAACTACCTTGAACTGTTGACATGATTGACTTCCTGTTTCCTTCCTTCCATGCTGTTAGCTATTATATAACATAGAACCATTTTCATTATGGCATGTCAAATTAAAAGTCTTTCAATGGAAGATTCCATTTAAATAAACTATACTAAAAAAATACCAGCTTAGGGAAAGACCATTTAACTTGTAGAGGGGAGGAGGGGGTATGTTTTTTTTGTGTTTTTTTTTTGGAAAGATGCTTTTGTCTCCAAATGTTACAGAAAAAAAATTTACCTGTCAAATGCAGACATAAATATTCTGACACTGCTGTTTTCAAACAAGAAATGTTTGTAAAATAAAAAGATTTTTTTTATTTTTTGCTATCAAAAAACAAATCTGATTTTTGTTTCGAATGAAATTTTTTGGCTTTGACAACCACAACCCCCACCCCCTTAAAATTTAAAGACTGTCCCTTTAGCATGAAGAATGACAATTGGAGATTTTGAATCCTTTGATCTTTTGCAATTTTAGTGGATTTTTAATTAGTAAAATCAATTCTTCATCATCAAACAATTAAACCCAGTATTTTTAAAAACCAAAACCACACCAATTCTCTACAGAAAATGTCCATGTTTGTATACATGTTTACCCTCAAGTGGATAAATGATAGTTAGTAAATAAGAAACGGCTGTGATCAACAAGCTATGACACAGTTTGATGGATTGTGAGCACACAATGTATGTTTAACTATTGTCTTCACTTGTCATCTTTCATTGCCATCTCATATTAATATTTTAGTCTGCTTCTCTGAAACCACAGGACTCAAATGGAATATAACTGGGTAAGAATGTTATATAAGATTGTCCTCTCTCAATTTTGTGGATCCAAAATCAAAGATGACTGAAAGTGCCTTATTTGAATCGGCTGAAATTCTATGAATTTTTCTTGGATGCTACATCCACACTAATGAAATTGCTACATTATAAAAATGTTCATTTTAGATGGTCCTAATACCTATACCAAATGTATGTCTTCATTGCTTGTAGATTATAAAACTGTAATGGCCACTAGTTGTTTTAATATTTTGGCAACTTTTAAGGAATCAAAATCTAGATATTAACATTATATTCAGATTAATGAGAACTATCAAAACAGTCTGTTAGAAGGAAAATAACTACCTATTCATATCAGACAGAACTCCTTTGGATTTATTTTTGAAAGAGATTGGCTGATTTCTGGTTCCCTTGTGGTAGGATAACAGTTTAAATCAGTCATTCCTAACTAAAGATGATATCACTTTTACTTGATAAAGCTTTTCAATGACTTACAGCAGGTCTATGGTTTTGTTCACCAATAAAACTTGCTACAATGATACAGTTGCCATCCCTTTTATTAGGCCAGATTTCAGATTCACTGGGATAGTAAATCAGAGATCACTTTGGGCCGCGCCATAGTCGCGCTAAAATTTGATATGGCCCATTAAAAAATGATGTGTGCGCCAGTAGGGCGCATTACCGTCACGTATGGCCCATCGTGCGCCGGTAACCGGGATCTGCATACTTATTTTGTTTCGACTGGTTCTTAATTTTTGTTTCATCCCGCGAACGTAATCAGGCGAAAAAGTAAACCAGTCGTATCATCATCCGATACTCTCGGTGTATTTCATACTCGGGTCTCGATTATAACGAAAACTGTCGAATGACAACAAAATGCCTCCCAAAAAGGCAAGATTTGACAAAAATCAACCGAAAATATCATTTTTCCCAACGTCAGAGACGAAAAATCCTAGGTCAGAAGATGAAACGGACACAGGTACAGCCACAGAGGCGAATGAGCCTATTGAGGTCGATGATGACGTATCACAAGGAACAAGGAAAGTTTCAGTCCCGTTGGGCCAGTTTATACACGTGCCATACGACAAAGATAAAAACAAAATGTACTGCAGTAAATGCATTAGCATTGGAGCAAACAATACTATGACAGCTGGTTGTGATAATTTTAAAACATCAACACTCACTAGGCATCCAGCTAGTGCTGACCACCAAAAGACCATCATAGCACCAAAACGGCAAAGGAAAGATCCAATCTTTCAACTTCAGTCAATAGGGTTTGTAACAAGGAAGAAAGTGCTATAACAAACAGTTGCACTGAAAACTGTATATTTCCTTGCACAAGAAGGTATTGCTTTGTCAAAATACACTAATATGATGAAATTTTTGAAGGAGGTGGGAACACCAAATTTGGATTCAAGAGCAGACTACAGCTCATACAATACTGTAGTTGATTTATTGACTGCACTTTCAGATGTAATTGATGAAAATATTTATAAAAAAAAAAAACTCTATGAATTTCCAGTTCTCACAATTTTAACAGATGAGAGTACCACAAACTGTGTCCGTGTTTTATATATGCCATGTTGAGATAAGAATGTTATGACTCTTTCATTCTGATTTTGGAAATAAGGTTCTAAATTACAAGGTTTATTATTGCTCAGAATTGCTTAAATTGCTGAAAATCGTTTTCGGACCAGGGGGCCCCCATACCCCGGCCTAATGGCCCATTACTTTTGACGATGATGGGCCGAACCCATCATCTTCAAAAACCATGGTGATCTCTGGTAAATTACTACTAAATTGTCCTTCTCAAGAGAGGCCACTCCTGTTACAAATCCGTTGTTTCATTGCAGAAGGGGTGCCCTTTTAAGAGAGGGATTACTGTACTACCGTGACAACATCGTGCTAATACATTCCGGGTACATTGTACAATGCTTCAAATTCTAAGTTGTAGAAGAAACAAATAACATTATGATAATTTGTCAGTAACCATCTTTCTGGTGACTTCAGCCAATATAAAACTCTACATGTAACTGGTGTTTTTTAGTTTAAGGAATTAAAGTACAGGTAGCACTGTGTCTGTTGAATTCAAATAGTATCTGTTTATTTATATCTATATTAAACCAAACTTGGTCTGATCAAAGTTAAAAAGACATGTATAGAGGATTACAGAATACAGACACAACACATAACATTGGAACAAAGCACGAAATGATATGAATCAATGTTGCTGTTCGTACTTGCCAGTCTAAGCACAAATTGTGCCTGTAGAAATCTTTTGTAGCAATATTTGCCATTCAAAATAATAGTTTTGCCAATAGAGGAGTTTTGTTCTTATCAATCTAGAACATCTGCCAATAGCAATGATGGAATCTGACAAGTGACAGCGAATCAATTTCTTATAAAACATAAAAACATAATGTCTATATCATATCTGTTTGATACAAGCAGATGTCAGCTGGTTTGCTACTTTAGTAAAACAGTAATTTAAATTTGTACATTCAAGTGTTTTCATAATCTCAAAAGTGATAAAAGTTATTCAGGTGAAGGGTTCCAAGGTTGGACCTCCACCCCCCTTTTTCCTTAGTAAATTGTAAAAATTATTAGAAAAACTTATAAAAAAGCGTCATGACAAAAATTAGTCTAGAACCCCCTTTTTGGAAACCTTTGAAGTGTGACTGCTGTTTGATGTTTTGTTCCGTGAATCAATGCCATCATCTACACATTTTTACTTATTATTGTCTGATAAACTGCAGAATATTAAATTTGAGCATGATATGTTTACCCAAAGGAGACATTGTAAACTAATTGGCTGAGATATTGTCACATGACACCAATAAAATCTAGTATTACCATGTCTCTTAAGTGTCTTATGTAGACACTGTCTCCATATTGTCTTTATCATTTGGGTTCTGTGTCCTCCTTCAGTTTCAATGTTTATAGTTCACAAATATGGAATACACTGTCATACACTGAGGTTGTTGTGATGTACTAGTATAAATTCACTCTGATCATATCTGACCCCAGTTGCTTCTGTGAGGATCTATATAAGGTGATGGGGAGTTTCTTTAACAAAATGAGAATCTTGAAAAAGTTCTTTCATGTTTTATATTTTTATTAAACAGCCATGTTATGTAATAATGTTATTTTTATAGAGCACATGTGGTTCTTCCTCCCAGTTTTTACCCTAGACCATCTTTCCTGTGTGTGTGTGGTTTTCTTTTCCTCTTGTGTTTAGACAGAGCACAGTCTTCAATTTCACATATATATGGGTTCATGTGTGGTCGGTATAAGAATAGGACCATGTGAATTATTTCCTTGTAATCTTATTTGAATTGTTTTAACTATGGCTTATTTTTTAATGTAAAGAATAAGCCTGGTAGATTAAGTACTTCTAGTGGCAAGTTTGTATTGTCTCAGGTTTTGCTTTGTAACTCATACTCAAATTGTTTGTATCCAGATCTTCGCTTTACTGTAAAATCCCTTTGGACTAATTCGTCTTATCGCTGGTAATTGTATTTTGATCTAAAGAAATTTGTCATGATGATACTATAGAAAAAAATGTGGAATATTTATCAGGTTTAATTGACATTCTAAAGTATTCATTCTGTTTGTAGATTGCCACGAGAATTCCAAACACTTGTCTTGTCGCTTGTTGCCATGGCTACAGTGCCATGTATTTGGTGCTTGTTAAACATGTTGTATTTCTGAAATTTACATCAGTTTCTGTCTACCATAACAAAACTGACCCCATCACAGGCTATAGTGTTGGTTATTTATCTGGCACCCTGGATAGACAGACAGCTGTTATTCTAATAGTATTTATGTCAAAATAACAATATGGCAGGAATATGTAGAAACATAGTCAGTGGCATTGAGAATATGTACAAACAGCTGATCTTTGAAGGAAAAAATATTCAATATTCTTCATCTTGATCTAACATTTTGGCCATCAAGACAGTTAGACTGGGTTGCACAAAACAAACCTCAATTAAATTAAAACTTAATTGACACTTAATTTAATTTAGACTTGTGCAACTCAGTCCAGTGCTTTATCAAGGATAAGTCTGTATGTAACAAAATCACAGTCTTGTGTTCACACATTTAAAAACGTCCATGATACACATTATAAGTTAACTGAAATATTGTTGAAAGTGGCATTAAAAGCTATAAACCATCCTGCTCACAACCATGATGTGATTTGCCATTGTCCTATCCTTTATAAATGCCTGATGGTCCCAAAATGGATAAAGGGTAAGAATATTGAACATTTATTATATTATTTTCCATATTTGGAAAAAGAATTGAACCAAAAAAACAACATTTCAGGGTGCATTTTAAATTAAAGAGAGCTAGAAGGCAAACTTCAGGAATATTGAAAACTGCTTAAATAAGATAGTTTATCTAAAACAGGGAGGTCCATAAGGTCTCAATAAAGGTGATATTATTTCCCTCCTGTAAGATAAAACATTTAAAAAAAAGTAACTATGAATATTTTTCTTGTCAAACTTAATGGTTAATGACTGATGTATACAGCTGCTGATACTAGCAGATTGAAGTGATGCTGACATCTTGGAGGAAGTTATCAATTTATACAAACTGGCATTAACATCATTCTAAAATGTCAACACTACTTGAGATGGTTCCATTTTTATTTTTGGCTTTACTGCTTTGTTTTTAAGATTTTTATAGTTGACATTAGTATTTTTTAAGTGGTTTGCCATGAACATTGATGAACAGATATTGTTGAAATCCAAGACATGAAAAAAAATCTTGAAAATTATTGCTGGTATATAAAAAAAAAATGGTACAAATGTATGTGTTAGAGGGGGAGGGGGAATTCAAGACTCTCAAAACTTTCCAATTATCCGACATGATGAACAGATATTGCTGAAATCTAAGAAATAAAAATAATCTTCAAAATGTTTGCTGGTAAAAAAAAAAGTATGTGTTAGGAAAAAATTTCATTTCTCCATTTATATATTGTTATATCAATTCTTTGTTGTCTATGATTATTCCTCTGTGGACAATTATAGAAAAAATGGGGGAGGGTGGTTACATTCAAGATTCTCAAGCCTTTTCATTCCCCCGTTAGTAAAGGGGGGAGGGTGGTTACATTCAAGATTCTCAAGCTTTTCCATTCCCACGTTTATTTAACATTATCAATTCTTTGTTTTCTACGTTGATTCCTCTATGGACAATTATGACTCAAGTTAGACTCGACATTTTAGATGGATGGTTCTAGTGTATAGTGTTGATTTGCTTCAGGTATATGTAAATATAACTGATTGTATAGTTCCAGAGAAATGACAAATAGGAAAGTGAAAAAAAAAATATATTCCAAAAGGACAATTTTTTCGTGTTTGATCATGTGTTTTGAAGGGTTGTGTATTGATTTTCAGGTAATATGTTTACCAAATATTGTTTACTAATTAAGTAGACACATTATATACAGATAGAGCCTAAGTCAAAATTAATCCTGAACTGACTTTACAATTAGATGCCATTGATAAATAATTGATGAAGAAAGTGAATGAGTTTTAAATTTGATCTTGTCTTGTCGTCTATTATGCAATAAGTATTATAATGAATTTCTATAAATTAATAATTTCAATTATCAAGGGTTTGTAGTATTTTCCTAGGTACATACAACTACCATTCCGTTCTATTTTTAATTTGAATCAATTTATTGGGTTATCTCTCAAGTTCTTATATGAGATTGATTAGCCTCAGATTGTCAATTACTGGTCAGTCTACTGCTTAATTCACATCTCAAATTCTAGACAGAGGTGGATCCAGACTTTCGGGGATGGGTACATTCTTAGGCTCTAAAAAGGGTTAAGGGGACAGACAGGCCTTGCATTTGTGCAAACTATATGTTTTTTTCCACTTGTGGATTTAGGGTCTTGTAGGTAGTGATGCTTTAATACTATATTTATTCAGCAGCCTATAGGTCAAGACTTATTAAACCCTGCCACATGTCTGTGCCTGTCCCAAGTCAGGACCAGGATGTCATATGTTGTCTTTTTACATGTATGTTCAATGATTTGAGAAGAGAGGTGATTGTTGGTTTTGTTGATATTGGTGGAACTGCTGACAATCATATTGTTTGAACTTTCTTTTTATAATTTTGCAATTTGCTTCAATTATTTGAATGTTAAAGCTCTTTGTTTTAATTTAAAAAAAAAAAATGGCTAAAATCAGTTATGAGCAGTGTCGTTAAGAAATGATTGACATCTACATGTTCTACATAAACTGTAACAAACATTGATTACATATTGAATGTATGAAATACACTTACAAATTACCAGCAATGTTTGTGTATAATGATATAACAAATTGTCAGATATGTTATGTTAATAGGTAATAGGGATGATATTCCTCAGCTGTGCTCCATCAGACAATAATACCTCCCTCCCAGCTGCATCATGATACAGTACTAGAAGAAGATGCATTATCTGTAACATTGGTATAAAAACAAATTCAATCTTTGTATTTTTAGTTAGGTTTCTCAGATGCAATTCCCAGTTGTATTATGGTGTATGTGTCTTTGCTGTTTAAATTAATTATCCATAGACCTTCCTAAATTAATACAAATTTCCATTTTTTTTCTTCTTTTTTTTAAATAGCAGAGTTCTTGAAATTTTTTTGGTTGTGTCAGACATTCGGACTGACAACCTTCAAGATTTTGTCAGTCCGAACAAACTTTTGTCAGTCCGAACATTTATAAATAAAATATTATATTAACTTGTTTTTAGCCTTGTGTTTTTTGCATGATTTCACTAGTATTTATGCATTTATTCAGATTCAATTAATAATAACATCATTTGACCATCTAACAAGATAGTTTAGTTGCCCATTACCTACGCTCATTTCTTAACCATGGCCTCTTATCTTTCCATGATTCGAGGAAAAGACGTTTGCGTGTTTCCTCGTATTTCTTTTTTTTTATCGACGTGTGGCAATGGGTCAACCTTTCTTTTAACCGCCGGCTTTGCATCCGTATGAAACTGTATTGGCCATGCGGCCATCTTGTCAAAATGTCAGTGGGATTGCGTTATATTACATCATGAGTTATTTTACATCTGGTTTACATTAATTATTTATTACATTTATACATTACCTTTTTGTATTTCTCATGATACCAGTTGAAGAGATCCCAACAGTGCATGGAGCACAATAAAAGAATGAAAAGCGGATGTTTCCGAGTGATTGCAGGGATATACACTAACTTTTGAACCATGGTCGCCACCTGGTCTCCTAACTTTCATTTTCAAGGAGCCCAACAAATAATTTAGGCGCCCAGCTTTTTTTTCAGGTAGATTACAGATATGGTAAATCAGATATTTTAACAATATCTCCATTTTGACTTGTTTTTGGATTCTGTTGTTTTTTTGAATAATTCCTTTAACTTGTTCCTTCGGTATTCTGTTGCGGATATATGTTATATGTGTTTTAAAGTTAATCACCAATTTTAATCTTATACTGTATACTGTATTTATGAATATGATTAAAANGGGCCGGTGTGTTAATTTTATTTTATTTTATTGTATTTATTAGTAATAGTAATAAAAGATAACGACCCGGCGGCAAAAAATTGACTTGAGGAAACCGACAATCATTTCTCAGGGATAATTCTACTGACACCGCTGATTTCGATATACCATTACCAAAATAAGTAAAATAAAAATCGGAAACCAGTCGCAATTTTGGTACGTCTAAAAACCGGTGCGGGAATTACAGGATCGCATATTTATCGGACATCCGGACCGACAGAGGGATTGAATTTATCGGACATTTAGATTTTTTATCGGCAAAACCGACAAAACCGACACTTTTCAATAACTCTGAAATAGTAGATTTAACTACTTCTTATGTTTACTAAGCATTGATGAAAAAAAAAAGTTATGATTGGACTAATAAAAATCATGAAATGACCAGTAATTACCAGTCTAATAAATTAATTTAATATGAAATAAAACTATGATAAAATTGAGTTGTTTAATAAAATAAATAAGTTTTGTGTCTCATGGGAAATCCTTGTACAATATTTTTCTCTGATGTTGATGTCTGTGCTTGCTATTTTCAATTATTATGTTTGTGATAAATGAAAGCAAAGCGGTTTGCCAGTTGTTTTAACGATTTTATATTATAAGTAAATTATTAACATATTAATTAGCTCTATGATAATTGGAATCAATTACAGTATATATTTTTTTATGTCGTCATGGTAAATGACTCCTTTAATGAATTTTGACTTTTTTGCCTTGTTGATTGTTTAAACAATGGTAACTAATAGAATCAGTGATTCCTTCGTTATAACCTGGTACAGTTACTTAACTTTAAGTCAGGGATACTTGTAGCTGTTTATTTTGATGTGTCCAAAAGACATTTCAGAAAAATTTGGTGAGTCCTACCATTGCAAAAATCTAAAATTCAAAAAACCTTGGTGAGTCCCAACTGAACATGTTGAGTCCAGGACTCATCTAGGCAAGTTGCAAGAATCTCTGCTTTAAGTATAGAAAGTTACCACAAGTTTTGTAATGGAGATATGTTTATCTGGAAGCAAAGTCTGGTTGATCTGGAATGTAAGTCAGTGTATTGATCTAGAATCTGGTTGTTTTGATCTGGAATCAACATGTTTTATATGGAATGTAAGTGTATTGATCTAGAACCTGGTTGTTTGGATCAGGAATCAAAGTGTTTTATATGGAATGTAAGGGCATTGATCTAGAATCTGGTTGTTTTGATCTGGAATCAAAAATGTTTTTATGTGGAATTGCAATGTATTGATCTAGAATCCAGTTATGATGATCTGGAATCTGCTTGTTTTGATCAGGAATCAAAGTCTTTTTATATGGAATTGTAAGTGTTTGGATCTGGAATCAAAGTCTTTTTATATGGAATTGTAAGTGTATTGATCTAGAATCTGGCTGTTTGGATCTGGAATCAAATTCTTTTTGTATGGAATTATAAGTGTATTGATCTAGTGTTTTCATATGGAATTGTAATTTTATAGTTCTAGAATCCAGTAATGTTGATCTGGAATCAGTATTCATGTGGAATTAAAAGTGTAATGATCTGGAATCTCTGTGATCTAGAATAAATTTATTCTTGCATACCAGTAGTTATTTATACTATTGGTATTGAACATCAGAAAAAACACCTGTTATGACAGGGATGCTGTTTTATGACCTCTATGATGTAGCTTTATGTCACATTTGGTTGGCTCTACATTGGCAAGTTATGACTATGAGCATGAAATCATAACAGTTTATATATAAAAGCTTTTATCAGAAAGGAGCTAGGTAAAGAGATATTTGACACAATAAAACTAAGATTGGAGTTGGCAAAGCTGAAATTATAATAAATATACATGTAGTTACATGTATCTCCATCTTAATGCAATAGAAGAAAAAAAATAGTTTCCACTGAGCTACTAAATTGACCTAAAAATTAAATTCAGCTAAAGTTATTTGACATCTTTAACGCTAGACTTGCTACAAAATTTCTATGTGATATTTATATATTTTTCTTTACAAAGTTTTGCTATGATAATACAATGAAATACTGTCTGCACTTGTTTTAATCAGACTCTGTAGACTGTAAACAACTAGCTTAGTGTGCATAGTATATCATTTCACTATCATAGCAACACTTTAAAGAAAAAAATATTTTGAAAAATTACACAGATTTGTGGCAAGTCTACTTTACTGCATAAAGATACATTATATGTTGGCTTCTGAAATAAAGCATACAAATTTGGTGGGTTTTTTCACCACCTTTACTGGTACAATGTACTACTTGTTTTGTTAATATTGGTGGCATTATTGACCGTCACTGAACTTTCTTTTCATAAATAAAAAGCAACTAAATTTCAATGATATGTGATTGTGTTCTGCTTTTGTGTAGTTTATAGTGAAACAGAGGAGTGGTTCATATTGGTTTTGGTTGGTCAGATTGTAGACAATTTAAATTTGTTCATGATCATTTAAAATCATGTCATAGATATGCTTTTTTCCTTTAGAATGATATCTTTATTTATTGATTTTCAATGGTACTAGTTATATTGATTATTCTGATTTTACTTATTTTGTCTAAAAAGTAAAATATATCCCAAATATTGTATAAAAAAAAAAAAATAGCATTTGATACTCTTCAAGCCAGAACATCTGCCATTGTTTCTCTAATCAAAGATTATCATTCTGTTAAGGCAGTGAACCATTTTATCCCCTTCTTGAAAGATTGTAGCATTAATTAGAAATTTAATCTTTTGTCTGCAGCCTAATTAACTACATTTTTTTGTACTTCTTGATCCATTGAAAGTGCAGCTACTGTTTAAGTGCAAAAGATAAGATAAAAATCAGTTTAAAGTTATAACAGATTTAAAGGTCTTTTGTATGTAACATGTGTCCGATTTAGACAGAAATATTCTCTACAGGAATGGCTTTTTAGAAAGATTGTTTGTAGATAATGGTTGATTTTGGGGAATTTATGTCCCATTATTTGTTTTTGATTGTCTTATATTACTAAATAATGGGTGTGTTTACCTCTTCCTCCAGACAATGTTTTATATAAAAATATATACTGGTATTCTCAGGTTGTTGTACGTTTTACATGTACATAATAGATTCAGTATGGTATTCTCAGGTTGTTGTA
>MJUT01017050.1:1737857-1753911 GCA_002080005.1 Gigantidas platifrons | reverse complement strand
GGTTGTTGTAGGTTTTACGTGTACATAATAGATTCAGTATGGTATTCTCAGGTTGTTGTAGGTTTTACGTGTACATAATAGATTCAGTATGGTATTCTCAGGTTGTTGTAGGTTTTACGTGTACATAATAGATTCAGTATGGTATTCTCAGGTTGTTGTAGGTTTTACATGTACATACATTTTGTAATAAATTCAGTATGGTATTCTCAGGTTGTTGTAGGTTTTACATGTACATAATAGATTCAGTATGGTATTCTCAGGTTGTTGTACGTTTTACGTGTACATAATAGATTCAGTATGGTATTCTCAGGTTGTTGTAGGTTTTACGTGTACATAATAGATTCAGTATGGGGTTTTTTTGTTGGTATTTTTTGCATCCCATATCATCAGTTTTAAAATAAAGTAACTGAACTGAAATCATTCTATTTTATTTCTTATATTAGTAACATTGATGTATTGTTCTACTTGTGTTACTTGCTCTGTCTTCGTGTGTTTGATGTATTGTTCTACTTGTGTTACTTGCTCTGTCTTCGTGTGTTTGATGTATTGTTCTACTTGTGTTACTTGCTCTGTCTTCGTGTGTTTGATGTATTGTTCTACTTGTGTTACTTGCTCTGTCTTCGTGAGTTTGATGTATTGTTCTACTTGTGTTACTTGCTCTGTCTTCGTGTGTTTTTAAAGGCATTTCTATTGTTGTTGTGGCACCCAAAGAAGGGGAGGCGTTATGATGAAGCCTGTGTTACAGTTGTCCTGACAGCAAAAATGGGAGATTACAAGGGGGGACTTAAGACGAACCCTGCGTTACAGTTGTCCTGACAGCGAAAAAGAGAGATAATATAAAGAGGGAGGGGTGTAAAGTGAACCCTGTGTTGCAGTTCCTCTGACATAAAAAAGAAAGATAACAAGGGGAGGGGCATAGGGTGAACCCAGTGTTACAGTGAAAAAGAGAGACAACAATGGGGAGGGATGCAAGGACAACCCTATGTTACAGTTGTTCTGACAGCAAAAATAGGGGGAGCAGGTGATGATGAAGCCTGTGTTACTACAATTATAGAAGTAAACATCTAGAGGCTATGTTTATA
This sequence comes from Gigantidas platifrons, assembly GCA_002080005.1. Lineage (NCBI taxonomy): Eukaryota > Metazoa > Mollusca > Bivalvia > Mytilida > Modiolidae > Gigantidas > Gigantidas platifrons. The sequence continues at coordinate 1,752,829 of MJUT01017050.1, read as the reverse complement.
AAGTGAATAATCTCCCTTGTCAAAAGTTTGATCTATGCTGTATGGTTGATTATTATCTCTCTTGAGTGTTAAGTGCTATCTGTCCTAAATAGTTGGTTATTAATTATTGGTCAGATCTCTGCCAAGTTAGTCAATTTTAGCAGAATGTGTGTTGTTATATTAAGGTACTATACACTTCATAAGTATTTGTTATGATACATTGTATAGTAAAAGCTGTTTAAATGGACCTTGTTGAGACAAACTTTTGTGTTTGGAATGGACAGGTGTTGATTTATACAGGTTTAAGGAACAACAATTTCTTATATTGGAACTTGATTCAAAATTCAGTTTATTTACTGTTTATGCAGGAAACTGTTTTATACATGGTTTGTTTTAGACAGGTTTCACTGTATATGTGGAGAAAGACTAGAAACACAAGACAATTGGACTCTAGCAAAATGACTGAATTGTAAAAAGACAAGAACAGGACTTCTGAACAGAAAATAAGACTGAAAAATTAGACTGTTGATTTTGACTGAATTGAAAAAAGACCAGGCCACGGCGCAACAAAACTTGAGAATTTACTTAAGTCTGAGAATATTCTCAAATAAGGAAATACTCAAATTTGATTGGCTGAGAACACAGATTTGAGCAAAAAAAGTTTGCTCAGCAAAGAAAAAGTTTTGTGGCATCGGAGCCTGAACAGGACTGCTGAACAGAAAATAAGACTGAAAAATTAGACTGGTGAATTGAAAAAAGAAAAAGAAAATCGTGATCTATTATTTTTGATATTGATAACTTTATGTGAATTAAGCAGAGAAAAATTATACCTTTATCAATCTATCAAGCATAAAGGAACAACACCTGACTCATTTTAATATAGAGATTTATATCAGACTTTATTTCAAGCTTCTACAAGACCTCCTGTATTGATTCTGACATCATCAATATGTTTTGGTGATGAACTCTGTCATATCTGAAGATGCCAGGCATTAATCAGCAATACAGGTCCTTGCCAAATATATTTGTATTTACTAGATATATTATGATGATAGCAAGTAACTTGTCAAACCACAGATCTAATCAGAACATTTTGTGTGGGTGCTCAATAGTTTACAATTACTATATTATGTTGTTAAAACTTGAAGTTTAGTTATTTTTAATATAAAACTAAACTCTAAAGAATGACTTGTTCATGTATTACTTATAAGCATTAAAATACTACCAGGTAGTCCCTCTTTTATAAGGCCACCTATCAAGGACAGATATCAGATGCCCTCATATAGTAGAATACTACTAAATTGTCCCCCTAAAGAGAGGCCAATCTCTTATAAGGTCAATTGGTCATTGCAGGAAGGTGTGGCCTTATAAGAGGTGGGGGGGGGGCTCCTGATTATCAATCACATTGTACGTACATGTATTTGTGTGCTAGAGGTATCAGTTTTGTCTCTCTACGATTTTTCTATTGGCTTTTGGAACTGTTCCGACTGGGGTATTTTTTGTTTTTTATTTTATTATTTCGTTTTTATTTTGTCATTACAGCACCTGGAACTCCACCTAAAAATGTGGTAGCCCATCCTGTCAGTCCTGTAACAGTATTAGTGGAATGGGATGCTCCTGAGAAACCAAATGGAATAATACAGGTTTGATTAAGAATACATAACACGTCTAGGCACTATTTCACTAAAGATAATATGTCTAGGCACTATTTCACTAAATAACATGTCTAGGCACTATCTCACTAAATTTAATCAGTATAAACAGTCATTGATTAAATTTCGTTTGGAGCTGAACCAAATACTACAATAAAGGATCCCTCCAAAAATTAAAATGGTAATTAAAATTTTAATTAGTTCTTTATTATATACTTATGTCAGTATTGAAAAAACTAAAGATTGCAAAATCTAAAAAAAAAATATTTTCTAAATGACACGAAGATAATTAAAAAGATTTTTTACTTGACAATACATAGCAGAATGAAGTGTCACATGCCCTATTCAGCAAACCACTTGACTAGTTTTCAATTTGCATCTACATGCTGATTATTTTTTAGTTCATGCAATTCAACCCTCAAGCAAAGTATTATTACATTAAAATGCTTATGGTGAGACGAAAAGTTTTATATGACAAGCATATAAGGTTACAAATGCATACCTCCCCTATATGGGGCATGCTTGGGATATAAATTATTCAATGTAAAGTTATATCTCAGAGTAGTGCATTTTAATTGACAAAAGTCCTGTAGAAAATAGGAGGTTAACATTACATTCTATCATAATAAAGCCGGGGCCATCATGGCTGTGATTGTATAGTAGTTGGATTACAACTACCTGTGCAATCAGTGCCTATCACCACTTAAGTTGTGAGTTTGAACCCCGTTCTTGGTGAGGTGTACTCGATACAACATTATGTGATTAAGTTTGTCAATGACTTGCGACAGGTCGGTGGGTTTTCTCCTGGAACTCTGGTTTCCTCCACCAATAAAATTTACCGTGGTGTTAAGCACCATAAACCAAACCAATCTTGTCGCCAACTTCCTTTGACTTTTATTATGATTTCAGTAGTGATGTTGAAATAATTTTATATTTATGTCAATAATTAATTGCTTGTTTTTCTTTGTGTGTGTTTATCCAGGGCTACAAGATTTTTTACACCACAGAACCTGATCTACCTATCACACTGTGGACAACTCACAACATCAAGTCAAGATCTCAACGCCAGGCCACGATCACCGAACTTAAACCCAACAAAACCTACAGTTTGTGTGTTCTGGCATACTCATCTCTTGGGGAAGGTCCAATTTCTGACCTCATACAAGTGATAACCAAGCAAGGAGGTATATCTTGTTAGATCGGCCTCTTTTTCAGTTGTAGATTGCCAGTATGAAAAAATATACGAAAATTTAGAAAGCATCTAGCAAGTAGCACGCAATAATGAATGCTGGCATGAGCTAAACCATGTTTTAAAAACAAAAAAAAATAATTTTAATTAGTTTACATTTACTAATTTATATTTATTTCAATTTTATTATTACTACAACAAAAAAAGTTTTAAAAATATATATACAGATGGAAATTACAAGAAAAATTATATTTGACTTTTTTTCTTCTTTTTTTTTATTAGTTAAAACATGGTTTGTTTTTGTAGCGCATGCTGTCCCAACACACGACATAACATTACTCGCATATACATGCATGACAAAATCGTTTGTACTTTGTCTACCAAAATGTGCGCCAAACTGCATGATACTAAGTTTACATGCGAGTCGACAACAATGTATAATCATCCATAATTGAAATCTAACAAAGACTCTTATCTCATTGGTTTTTATTTATATAATATTACTACACACACAAAGTTTCTCGGCTATAAATATTACTACCTTCACATTATTTAGGATTTCATGGTGGCACATTTTTTGACCAAACAAGACACCATTTTGAAAATTTTAGTATTACAATACCTCAAATTATACCTTACTGCCTTTCACATTGTTTTTAATTCCATTGTGGCACAGTTTTGACCAAATAAGATGTAATTTTTAAGGTTTTAGGATCGTGATGCCATGTTACCACAAATTATACCTTTTTTTTATTCAAATGGTAAAGGTCATTTTGACAAATATAATTATGAATTATAGATAAAATGGACATCACTATATTAAATGTCATTTATGAAATTCCAGGCAGAAAGTCTTAACTTTAACACATGTACTATAAAACAAAACATCAATTGTACTCATCTTAAATGAACAAAACTTAATTCAGTCAACAGAAGACAATAATCACCTTCATTCATCATCACACGAATCACGCTGCACCTTAGTCATTTTTGTGCAAGAAGGTGATTATTGGAAATTAATTATAGATTTAAGGATATGATTGGAGTCTTTGTGAGATTGGTCAATCAAATTAAAACATAATTTACATACTAGTACCATTTGTAACACTGTCCTTTGTTGTGTGTGTTTCTTGTACATGTACATTAAATCTAAAAAAAAAAATCACAATTTACACTTCTTTTTTTATGTCAAGTTGGTAAATGCATACACTTTCATTTTGCTTAGATGTTTTTTCACTATTCTTTAGAACGAAAATAAACATTATTTGAAAAATGCATACACTTTCATTTTCCATAGATTTATTTTTTTTATCACTATGCTTTTCAACTTTATGATGGAAGCAAACAGCATTGTTAAAATGCACTATGAAAAACTTAGAAATAAGCATTAATTTTGTACAAGGGTTGCATGTTGTTAAGTATTTGTTTGTCAAAGATTTCCAACAATGAAGGAAATGTAGAAATATATCCTGTTTGTATCTGTAATAAATGTCCATGAATGAGAGAGGCTTCAGAAGTCATTGAAAATTCATAGTCAAATTCTGATCAGGGGGAATCATGGGTCATTTTTGCATCCCCCCAAAAATGAAATTATGGGGTATTTTTTGCTCCATCTTTATATTTAATGATTTGTAATCACCTTTATCCATTACATTAGCAAAAAAAAAAAAAAACAAGTCCAGTTAATATTTTTACAGTGAACTGAGATTTATCAAATTATTTTTTAAAAATTGATGACTTGCTCTGGGTATAAACTTTCTCCCTGTGTTAAATATGACAAAGAAATGCTTTGGAAGACTATTAGAATCTTATAATCATGCTATTCTTACCTAGTCATTTTCATTTAACACTGCACAGTATATAGAGTTGCATGAACTGTTTACTATATAAAAAATAACACCTTCCACTAAAAACCTTATAACCTTTATGTGGTACCACCCTGTTTTGAGAGGAAGGTTTCTTCTTTTTGCTGTTAAATTTTTTTGTATATTTTGGCTTGAAAAACAGATGTCTTTAAAATTAAAGTTGATAGACTTGTTATTTTTGTTACAGCTTTCACCCTTACTATAATCCTTATGGGGCTGTTGATAAAGTAATAAGGTTTAAAATAACATTTGTATCTTTGAAAAAGATACTTGTAGTATTTTTCTTGCCAACAAAAAATAATGGTAATAATTTTGTACCCTTCCCATATTTTTTTAATTGAGGGGTCAGTAGGGTTTTGGTCTGTAACACCACTGATGCTTCTGGAGCCTTGCAGAATTGTATTGTTGGAATGTGTGTTTTGACCAATGAAATTGTGTAATTTTCAGTTGATTGTTACAATAAACCATGTTACCCTGGTAAGTGATATACACCCGCAGTCATGTTCACTAATTTAGACTAATACAATAAAATCTGCTGAGCTGGCAATTAATAGAATTTCAGATTGGTATACGTGACCATAGGCATTTGTAACTGTAGCTTGTTTCTAACTATAATTTTCTTCTTTTTTTTTTATACAAATTTCTAGGATTTTTTTTTACTTTGATCAATTACATGTATTGTCAAAAGAGATATTCCGTCTGTATTCCCTAAATCACTCCACTATGAAATTTATGCTTGCAGTTGGTTTACGTGACCAATTACATTTTTATTTTTTTAGATCTACATTTGTTGAAATACAACAAATGTACATATGATAATAGTTTTATCTGAAATTGAAAGGAAAAAAATTCTTCAAATATTTGTACCTTCACCTGTAAGACATTAAAAAATGTCTCATTTATGAAGATAACACGGTGGAAAAGGTGCAAAGGATCAATCATAGGATGAAATTACGTGTAACTTTCTTGTTAGTTATAGGTGGAATGTATCAAAATTAAAGAGAATAGCAATTTTACGAAGATTTCTTTAACCCCAGTTAAGTACAAAATTGTTACGTGGTAAATTGCAAAATCTTTAAATGAATTAAAAATTTCGAAGTATGGTTCTTTTCAATGTTCAATTCTATTTTTACAAATCGAAGGTAAACATAATGGTATATTTTTTATTTTTAGAAAGGGGATTTACATGGGTGTTATACTTCCTATGTAAACAAGTAATTAGAGTTTTGATATATACATCTGTGTTGATTTATGAAATGACCGATTATCAAGAACATAGCCGTCTTCACACTAACCCACTTGCCTGAAGCCTGGGACAAATAAAACTGGATTCGGACAAGTGAAAATTATGAAAGAATTTGTTCGAATATTTAGAAATTTTTTCTAAATTTGGCTTTTGGGCAAGTAGGAGAAAAAAATTAATGCAAAGACTGACATAGTACATCTTTAAGCGTTCCCTATTGCCAGCTGAGCTCTTGCCAGATCTAAATTAGTGATGTTTCGAGTAACTGTTCTCAAGTTTTGTCACAAGTACATGTCTTTTTCTTGTTCTGCATGTTTTCTCCAGTTTAATACAAAATTTTAAAATTTCAAAATCTTTACATGAATGAAAAAAGGATCTTCCAATCTGTATGTTCTCTGTGTCTTCAACACAATACTGTTTGTAAATTTATGAATGGCTCGCATTTATGCGTATGTGTTTTTGCGTGCATTTGTAATCATATTGCGCCTGTTACCTTCTATATACCTAGCGAGCATGCTCTATTTCATATTAGCATAGAACACTGTTCTGAATATTATTTTGAATTAATTTGTTTGCGCGTTCTTTTGATGTCTGCCTTTTTGATAACAGTATCCTTCTTAAACTTCTGTCTTTTTCAAAACTTTTTTATGTTGTATTTTTTTTTATAACTTACAATTTTACATTTTATAGAAAATTGAATTAAATTTGATAATTTTACAGTAAAAGATATCACAAAAATAAATAGAAAAATTGACTATTAAATAAATTGGATATATTTTTTTCTAACATAGAATTTTTCATATTAGAAATATTAATTTGAATTGAAAATGCGCTGAGAGCGCTAGCGAATGAAACGATTGCTATAATTATATGCATTGAATCATGTGATTGATTTATGCGTTGTTTTTTCCTCTGCTGCCTCGCACACGATTACAGGAGATTACGGTGAGCTGCGTTTGATGTGATTGTTACTTTTTTTTTTATTTCAGCACTTAAACAGACTGGCTGTCTGGTCATCCTTTTATCTCCTTTAGTTATTACTGTCCTCTTATAAAACATTTTTATTTTCACATTTTGATTTAATATATTTAGAACTCCACTAAGTATATTATAATTTTGAGCTTTTTTCAGTGTGTATTTTGTATAATAGATATTTTGAAGAAAAAAACAAAATCAACTTTTCGTTTACAGTACAGACCATGTGTATCCTAGATTTTATTTGCTCTCATTTTGTTCAAACAGGAATTTATTCTGACAAGCAAAAGTCAGATGGGCATTATACAGGGAGAAGGGGTGGGGGCATTTATAGAATCATGTAGCAAGTCAAATGAGCATTGTACAGGGAAAAGGGGAGGGCATTTATAGAATCATGTAGCGTTCATTGGGGCAGCCAAAGTTTCTTCAGTCTTACACAAAATAAGCCTGTATTTGTACACAATTATGTGAACATTGTTTTATTATTAGAAACATCTACACACATATGAGTATTAAATAAAAGTCATCAGTAATACCATTCATTATTCAAATTTTAAAATTATGGTACTTTAAGGAAGAATTCTGGTATTCTACAAAAAATACTTTGTAATAAAATGTATTACTCCTTTCAATTTCTAGAGAGAAAAAATGTCCATGTCTTCCCCTATATTATTTGTTTAATATAGATTAGTCCAGATGATACATCACTAATGTTTCATGTATGTCTATGATACAGTCTCTGTGTCATCTGAAGACGATAACACACAGACCATTTCATATTAATATGTCACAAGTATCTTTGTCCTTGACTCAAGGCCATTGTTCAGCATATAAAGATACTTTCAGATTACAATATACTTTCTGTGTCTGTTATATTTCAGTCAGTGGTATTAGACACCAATCAAACAATTGGTTTACGTTACAAGCATGACCATGTTGTCTCGTATATCAATATATACAACATATATTTTTGATGAATTGGTTTTCATACTAAAAGAATTCAAAAGAATTTCAGTACATATTTTACAAACTTTTAGAACATCTTGATGTAAACAAAGCTAAACTGAATTATCTCCCATTTTTTCTACAGCTAATAATGGTGGTAAGACACATAATGTTCTTGGCTTGCTCAATAATGCCTGTTTTATGTTTTAGAATAGTCATGGAATGATCACCCACTAAATATTGAAAATGGGGGAAATCCCCTAATACCATAAATTCATTCCCCAATCATAAGCATGAATTCCTTCAAAACATAATGACTTCATTAAATCTATTGATAAATTAAGCACCTATTTTAGAAGTTCCATACTCAAATAAGCATGTACCCATACTAAAAAGTATTTATTAAAAAAAATATCCCAATTTCCCTGTAATTCATGTTGTTATATTACAGATACTCAGTATAATACTATGTATCCTGACATCTTGATAAGTAATCCCCCAATGCACCAACATCACCCACCCCAACCCCTCCTCCACTGATGCCTTGAAAAGTATTTCTTCTTCTCCCTTGACATCTTAATATATTACATAGGATTTTTTTTTTTAAATATTTAATTCATCATAAGAGAATGAAATTTTCATAGAGTTATGGTCTTGAAAGTGGTGTTAAGAACCATAACTCTTACCCACCCATAATTAAAGGGGGACATATAGATTCTCCTTCAGTTGCCCGTGGGTTACAATATTTCTCCACTCAAGAGAGTTAAATTAAAAATTTTAACCACGAGCCGTGAGGCAAGTGGTTAAAATTTTTAATTTAACTCTCGAGAGTGGAGAAATATCGTAACCCACATGGGCAACTGAAGGAGAATTTGTTTCTCCCATTATTTAACACGAACTTTATTTCAAAAGCCGTCAAACGAGTCAAATGCGGGGAAAGGCACAAGACATTTTAATCCTCTAGAGGATTATAGATTTTTCCACCACTGGTTCAATGGGGTTAAAATGACGTCATAATGGGAGAAATTCAGTTTTATCCATGTCTGTACATCTCTCTTTTGTTTTCGGTTCAATAACATGTTTCCCATAAGCGAATCATTTGAAGGACCAAAAAGAGAAGACCAATTTTAATTTCCGACTTGACCACTTTTCCTTTCTGGAGTTGTACCCCTGTTTACTTTAGCTGGATGCAGGGGCATCTATGTCCATTCTGTCATTTTACAAGTTTTGTTAAAATATAATGTGGATACCCTAGCAACACCCTGTGGAATTGATGCATGGAACTATTTTAGGCCTTACTAGTTAACTGAAATGTATACAGGAAAATTAAAACCGATCCTTAGATGTGGTAATTACACTTGTTTAGACAGGCACCATAGAACACTTGTCACCTTTGATTGTCAAGATGTAAAACAAAGAATCACTTTAATTTTCACTTCCCTTTTTGACCACTATTTTAGACTCCTTTATGATATAATTAAAATGGACAACAATGGTAGCAAATCGACTGTAAATTAGTCAAATCAAAGCAATTTTAATGTAGGATAAAATTTACATTTGATTCAGACCTGATTTTCGTCCGCTGTAAAGTGGAATTCCACTTTTTTTATTCCGGATTTTACCATTACAATTCCTTTTTTATAGTATATTCAATACTTCTGATTGCCGATTTCCGCTTTTTTGTTGTCTTCGTAAAATCAGGACTGATTATTACTGGAAATATGTACTAAGAAATGGTCCAGTTAGCAAGTTATATACAGTGAAACCTCTCTTGAAGCGAAACCCTGAATAAACTGGAATCCTGTATAAGCCAAACTTTAGATAAAGTCCCATTGTAAGAACACTTTGTTAATTTAACCTCTATTAGCCGAACACTTGTATATTCTGAACGTAAAAGCTGATCACAATGAGGTTTGGGCGGGGCAGGTTTCACTGTACAAATCTGAAAGAAATTTAAAATTTGATTGGTATTTAATTGTAATGTGAGTATGCAATTTTCTGTTAAGTAAAAATTGCATTTAAATAATTAATTTGTTTCTGGTCTGTTTTAATTTGAATGTAATTTATTACAGCATGATAACTGTATATGAAAATCAACAACCCTTATTTCTGAGGGGAATTTGCATGACATACATTCTTAAGCAGGGGTTTAAAAAAAAAAGGGGGAATAATATGATGTACATCAAATCCATTTATAATGAACCTTAGAATGATTTTCTTATGAGATGGGAATTTTTGGAAATAGTATATTATTTGAAAAGAACCCCAAAAAATGTTGAAAATGTAACAGTTTAAAAAAAAAGTATGACGAAGTTCATTAGAATTGGACCATGGAGTTATTATAGAAAGACTTAGGGATGATATGATAAAAAAACACATTTTCAGAAAGGAAAGTTCTGGACTCCTTATTTTATTTTATTTTTTTTTGGGAAGGGGGAGCTTGTAAATAAGAGCTAGATTAAAGCAAGGGGCATAGATGAAATAATAATAACTATATGACCCTATTGATTAAATTAAAGTTGAATGGTTTTATCCATCGTCGGAAACTCACGGCTGATTACACTTCGTTCCTCACTCGAAGCGTAATCAGCCATGGGTTTCCAACGATGAATTTTATCAAGACCTATTATTTTCTAGTTTAAAAATTAGATGTTTTTGTGGTCTAGTATGAAAACGTGTTGAAGAAATGTTTTTAATTTTTTAAGTAGTAATTTTTTTCAACAAAAAAAAGTAGATAAAAGTGTTTTTTCTTCTCTATTTCATTTTGGGGACAGGGGATAGGTACTGTTTTCTGTAATAACTCTATGGATGGTGGATTACATTGTTAGCATGTCAAAGGATCACTGTATAAAAATGATGTCAATAATAAAAGTTGACTCTATATACCAAATGTATGAAGCATTGTCTACATGTCTTTTGTCATTAAAAAAGAAATTATTCTTAATTGACAAATTCCTGGATTGTAAACAAATGTTTGTTTATATATAGATATTGTCAAATTTATCAACAGTATTTACTTTTATGACATAAGATTTTTAAGTAGTAAAAGTAATCTTGTATATTGCAGTGTCATCAGCCAATAGGGAAAGCTATCTTGCTCATGCCAAGCAGCGACTATTGCTTACAAGCTCCAGCAGGCTGCGATGGTATTAATAGAACGAATGAAGATAGGAATATTTTCATGAAACTGAACGCAAAATTGATTTTATTATATCATTTATATGAAAATTATCGGCTTGCAAAGCAAATGCAAGGGTAAAAAAAGACACTGCTTTATAAAGCTTTTGTTTATACAGAAAAAAATGTTGTGATTTTATTTTATTTGATGTTATAACCATTTTTGTATTTTCACTGTTAATATATGTAAATTTTTCAGTTCCTGGACAACCTAGAAATCTACATGCAAACGTGTTGTCACCAAATAGGATAGAAGTGTCTTGGTCACCACCGACAGATTATGCTAACATCAGGAGCTATATTGTTTACTTTAACGACTCGTTCGCTAGGCAGGCAGTTCATAGAGTTATACAGCCCCCAACTAACAACTACATACTAGAGGAACTCATTCCCGATACTGTTTATCACATTCAGGTTTCAGCTACCTCCAATCGTGGGGAAGGGGCAAAATCGTCAATTATTCAGATAAAAACATCACAATTTGGTAAGTACAGACAAGATGTTGCTGACGTGGTAAAACCTCCATTGTGTAAACAGACAGAATTTGTTGTAGTACATGTCATGTAAAATTGTCATTTGTTTTTGTCATTCATTACATCAAGAACTGAATTTGCTGCTCAATTATTTGACAAGAAAAATTATCTTAATTGGACACCTCTTGGTCACAATCAATTTGTTGCCCAGTTTAAATTTGAACAAGAAAATAATGATGATTAAAAGACAAATCTGAATTTCTAATGTTATTTCTGAATGGTGAAAGACTTTGTAATGTTATTTCTGATTGGTCAAAAACTTTATAATGTTATTTTTGATTGGTCAAACACTTTGTAATGTTATTTCTTATTGGTCAAACACTTTGTAATGTTATTTCTTATTGGTAAAAAAAAACTTTTAAAGTATAGAAGAAAATGATGATGTTAATTCTTTGCTTTATTTGTCAGCAGATTCAGCTCTATGCCATCACAAGCCCCTACGTATACATTAACTGCTTTACAGTGCAGTAAAATTGATTGCCAGATCTCTTCACTTCATTTAGTTTAATGTTGTATTATAGTCTACAGTGATATCTTCTCATTTATCTTTGCTTTTGTGTTCGTGTAGGACAATTTTAAAACCATGGCCGAAAATAACCTTTATGAATGTTTCTTTGTATATCTTTGCCTCTCTCTCTCTCTTTTTTTCAAATTTACATATAGGAATGCTCTATTTATAACTTATCTTTTTACTAAAATAAAAATAGGCGCAAAATGGATTGATCATAGAACGAGCAGTAAGTAGTGTCACATGGTGTCTTTGTATTGAATGAAAAGCAAGAATCAGTATCACCAATCATAGTTTTCACTTTGTTAAAAGAAAATAATATCAATTTTTAAATGAAAAGAAAATATCCAGTTTCGATATTTTATTTATAAGATTTGAAAATAACATTTTAATAGAATGAACAAGACAATGCATTAATAAATTGATAGTTATTTTTAATTTTAATTATGGTGAATTTTTTATTTTTCTTATTGACACACTTAGAAATAATTTTTGTCATTTAATTAACTTTTCATTCAAATACTGTTTTGTTATGGGTTGGTTATTTTTATTATTTTTTTCTTTATTTTTATTCAGTTATTTTAATGGTCCCTGGGTTTTGAAGTCGTTTTTTTCTGTCTTTAAAAAAAAATATGTATGATAATTGATTTCTTAAAACAAGCTCAATGTTAAATTAGATTTTTTATTCATTGGAAACTTTGCAGTTTCTTTATTTTATTTTAATATGAATCTCGTATTTTGTCACAATTCCTTATTTTTACAATAAAGGTTAAAAAAAAGAAAATGTATTATTTATTTAATTAATTTAGCTTTAGTCTGAACAGTAATTTTCGTCAGTTGTGTTCATCAGTGGAAATTTTATAGATAGCTGCATTGTGAAATTAACATGCAAAAAAAAATTAAATATCTGCACAAAATATGACCTTTAGATAATGGCATTATGAAACCCTGAGCTGGTAGATATATTTCAAAATCAGAAACAGTTTAGTTCCGAGTAGAAACAGTGTTAGTTACTGTATCCATTGTAAATATTAGAAATTAGATATTTATTCCAGGAATAGAATTGATAATTGTGTACGTTTTTAGATATCAAAATTATTGTTACTTTCATAGAATAATTTAAACCATCTTTCTATGAAGTTTGTTCAAAAATTGATGCAGGTAAATTGTCAATAAAAATACTTCCTTTGTATGTGGGAGTATATCATTAATCAATGTATCTTTTGATTATATATCAAAAACAATTTGCATATGATGGATACAGTATTACATACATGTAGTTGCTAAGATATCTTCCTTGATACAAACAAAAAAATTATCAATTTTTTGCATGTTTATTTCGACTCAAGCATGTTTCATTTCCAATCATTTGTATATGATTTTTTGTTTCTTTTTATTATTTTACCCATATTTTTCTTCCACTCTTAAAAAGTACCGAGTGCTGCACCCCAAGCTGTCACCGGCCAACCTGTCAGTAAAAATAGCATCAAAGTCACGTGGAAACCACCTCCAGTTGCAAAGCATAATGGTGCCATTGAAGGTTATAAGATTTTTTTCCGAAAAAATGACAGCGATTTGACTGATGAAGATGCATCTGTCGTAAAAGTCGGCAAAGATGCCAGGAAGTTGATGCTGGGAGAACTGAGTATTTGGACCGATTATAAGATCTGGGTCCTAGCCTTCACTAGCGTGGGGGAAGGGCCATCATCTTCTCCAATTATTGTCAAGACCCAAGAAGATGGTAGGTAGTCAAGACAACATATAGCTGGAGTTATCCCCCATTGGAATGATTTTGTTGTATTTAATGATTAATAACAAAAGCATTGTTTTTGGAAGAAAATGGCTGGATTTCTGTCAAAGCTTAAATCACTCTGATCATCTTCTTAGTGTGGTTGGGCATTTTTGGCAGTTTCATTTTGTGTGCTTCAGAGAGGGAATCATTTTTATTTGCTTTTCACTCCATCAGTCATTCACATTGTGTTTATTTTTTAGTTTTTTTCATGAATGAGTAATATAAAAGAAACCATCTATCAAAATTATGAAACGAAGTATGTTTTTAGACGTTTCCAATCATTGCTTTATTTATATTATTTTCATGAATGATTGAATTTCAATAGATTGAGAAAAAAGACTTAATTTTGTTACTCAAGTCCCAAAACGAAGAATATAGATTCTGACATTTCCCTTTGAATATGATTTGTTTGGGACTACCTATCAATAAACATTTTATAATTCTAACTAGAATTCAAAGTTCTTTAATAATCAGAAATTGGCTTAAAGACTCATTCATGATTGTGTTTTTGACACAAGAATTCAAAATTCTTAAATAATTGTAAATTAACTTTAAAGACTCATTCATGATCCTGAATTTCCTCATTAATTAACTTTAAAGACTCATTCATGATCCTGATTTTACTCATTAAATTAACTTTAAAGACTCATTCATTATCCTGATTTTACTCATTAATTAACTTTAAAGACTCATTCATGATCCTGATTTTGCTCATTAATTAACTTTAAAGACTCATTCATGATCCTGATTTTGCTCATTAATTAACTTTAAAGACTCATTCATGATCCTGATTTTTCTCATTAATTAACTTTAAAGACTCATTCATGATCCTGATTTTGCTCATTAATTAACTTTAAAGACTTATTCATGATCCTGATTTTCTTCATTGTTCTTGCATGCTGTATTCAGCATGATAAACCACAGCCTTTGTCATCTATTGTCAGCCATTTTATAAATCCATATCATTGCTGTTGTTTGTAAATTTTTCTGGAACAATTACAAATGGCTGTCAAGAACAATTTACTGCAATACTTTGACGGAACATTGCTGCTTTTAGTTAAATTATTTTTATAATTCTCCATTTCTTTCAGTACTTTTTTTTTTTTTTTTTTTT
>MJUT01017050.1:1718502-1731477 GCA_002080005.1 Gigantidas platifrons | reverse complement strand
GTGTAAATTCATAATTTTATGTATTAGAATACTTGTTATTTTTGTCTCGTACACAATTTATATGTTCTGTATTCCCCCCTTTCTATTTTTTTTTTCTTTCTTTTTTGTAAATATTTTGTCGTATTATTTAGTTCCTGCTGGAGCCCCTCAAAATTTCACTGTAACAGGCGTCAGTGAAACAACTATAAAGCTAGAATGGGATTTACCTGCAAAACATCTACAAAATGGTGAAATTCTAATGTACCAGCTAACTTATCATAAATTAGCCGATCCCACGAACTGGGAAGACTTGAATCTGACGAGTATAGAATATACCATTACTGGACTGGACATGAACACCGACTATGTCTTCCAGATCCGAGCGTTCACCAGTAAAGGTGCTGGGCCATGGACAACAAAATTGATATTTCACACATACGGAAGAAGTACGATTTTGTTTGAAATTTTTGGACTAACATTTGAAACTAACAGGAATTACTACTAATCTAGTTAGAAATCATATTGTATTGCGTGGATTTATTACTAAATATAGCACTGAGTGTACTATCATGTATTGCCACTTCTAAACATGCATGTCACGTTCCTTATTAGTAACGAAGCTCAAAATTTAGGTAGTACATGTATTGGTTAGTAATTAGACTATGTGAGCTTTTTCCATCAGTTCTGACAACTGTCGCCCGTAAGCTTTTCACATTTGAATCTCCCAAGAAATAATGGAGTGATTTGAAGTACAACTTCTACAGAAAAAGATCATTGCATTCTTATCTTGTATCCTTTATGACTGTCTTGAAGATTAATACTTTCTGAATGGCCAAAATATAAGGATCTTCTCTTCAAAAACCATTTAACCATTTGCACTTGTTTACAGGTGCCATTAGGCCAAGCAAACTGCAAATATCCAAGAATGATCCATCAAACTTCATTATTTAAAGGCATATTGTCTACGATTTTGTTGAAAAATTTTAACTGTCCATAAATGATTTATTTAAGCTATCATTAAACATTTATGCTGCAAAAGATACGATTGGTGTTCTTTTTTTGACAAAAAAGACCCAAAACTATCGTTAACGGAATTATTGTCAGGGATGACAAAAATATCAAAGTGAAAGTAACAGCGCCACCTATAAAAAACGGAAGTTCGGAACTCTCAGGGTTTTAGCTTTGAGGTAAGGAAAATACTGTTCAGATTCAAACACTTCAAATTGTCATGCTCGTTTAATGTTGTTTGAATCTTAACGTTTCGTAGCGTATTCGCCAATAATTCTGTGTTTAATCTTCATTTTATGAAGGTCAGTACGGAAAACGACAATAAGTTTGGGTATGAAAAATTACGGTTTTGGTAGACAATATGCCTTTTAAATGTTCTTTGGGCAGAAGTTTCTGGTTTGCTAAAATATGAAATAAAAAATATTTTCAGTAATCTCTGGACAATTTGAACAGAAAGCTTGCAGTATGGATATATGGATGGTCTGTGGGTTGACCCTCAATATACATATATAAAAACTTGTAATGCCAAAAAATAGAAATAAACCCAATAAGCTACTGTTCACCAGTTGATTACATGTTACATGGGGCTTCTGATATAAAGTAGGACAGGGGGTGATGGTAAAATTGGGTACGGTGATTACGCTGGATTTTGGAACCACACTCTCCCCACACACCCCATTCATTTATTCCCTAAGCATGAAAGCCATAAACTTTACCTATTCATATATGTCAAGACTAAAATCCAAAATAAACACATAGATCAATTTCTCTGGATTGTCGTTTTTTGATTGCCCCTTTGATATTCTCTAATGTTTATTTGCACCTTATGGTGTTACTTTACTACATAATTTTAGAATTTACCTTGACAATAAAGATGCTGCATGGAAAAATATTCAACCCTGAATCATATTTTTGAAAGCTGAACAAGTCTACCCAATTCAGCAGAACGTCTGTATATACCTTTATATAGGAAGCCCCTCCCTCACTCCGCCCCATGGGCTTAGCTAAGCACATATTAATTTCACTAGACTTGTTCATTACATAATACCAAGGATTGTTATAAATGTAAAAAATAGTAATTTGTTCATAACTTTTGTAGTCTTAGTAAAGACATCTTAGTGTATGTTTTAATGTTTAATTTAATGTGTAAAATGAATACCAACAATCTCCTATGTTCTGATTTAATTTTACCATAATTTATCTATATACCAATGATGAAACGTGATATCCATTAAATGCAGAGAAAAAAATACAGACAAACCTGTCTTATGTGACCATCCAAAGGAACAGTCAAATATGGTCACATAAGACAGGTGGTCACTTAATACAGGTTTAATTGATATGAAATGCACTGTGAAGGGAAATAAAAATATTTTGAGGTCTCATAATACAAGTTGTTGCTTAGTAGAGGTGGTCACTTAAGCAGGTTTGATTGTAAATGTTGTTTTTTTTATAAACTGCATGGTGTGCTTATATATGTTTTGATTTTGAGTTGAATTTAAATAACCTTCTGTTAAAAAATGTTGTTTGATTATAAATTAGTAACAGATGTTGATATTTGTGAAAATTGTGTTTTCCCCTTTACCAATAATTGAAATGAAGTCGAGGTTGTTAGTCACCGTAACATTTGACTTTTCAAAATATTTTCATTAGAATTTATTTTTTTTAAGCATATTTATCTAAATTGTAATGTTTATATTAAGTCTTTTGTTTTTAAGATTCACTCGAATATAACTAAAATATTTTCTGTAAACAGCTTAAATGGAATATTAAGATTTGATCATTTTTATGCCATAGGCAGTAATTTTTTTGTGCATATCATATTTTATTTCATTGCTGCAGTTTTATCTACTCCCAATTCTTCCTACTTTTTTTTCAAATCAATCCTAATTATCATTGTAGAAACTAAATGTTGTTATATTTTCGTGTTTTCATCAAGCTATAATTTGAGAGAGATAGCAGAAGAAAAAACAAGAAAAAAGTAATATTCTTGGCAAAGAATGAAATTTAATCTTTTACTACTACTTGATTTTCAGTGCCTCCAGCTCCTAAGGGTGTTGTTGCTACTAGAACCAGTTGGAAGACAATCCAGGTGACCTGGAATGAACCTAAAGTACCAGTGTCTGGTTATCGTATTTATTACCACCAGTTTGATATAGACCAGCTTGAAATGTGGCATTATATTGATATTGGGCCTTATACAGTGGCAGAAATAACAGGATTAGAAAAACAGTCATATGCTATTAGAGTACAGGCTAAATCTTTAGATGGAAGATATGGTAATGCTTCAGCTTCTGTCATGGCCAATACTCCTTCAAGTAAGTTGAATTTGATTGATTGATTTATTGTGTTTAATGCCACTTTCAGCAATATTTCAGCTATATCATGGCGACCAGTTTTAGTGGTGGAAGAAGCTGGAGTACCCGGAGAGAACCATCGACCATGGGCAAGCAACTGGTAAACTTTATCACTTGCGGCTGCGAGTCGAGTGCACCCTTTTTGTAATTTGGAAAGCTTGGCTCGAACCCACGCCATACTGGTGATAGATTTGTATGCATTGAATTTGTACCAAATACAAATGTAGGCTATGTGTGTAACTGGTTGATTATCCTCTTTGTTTTGTACCAAATACATGTGTATCCATTATAAGTGTAACTGGTGGATTAATCTCCCTTTACGATGTAAGCTTTTGGTGTAACTGGTTGATTATTTCCCTTTACATGTATTTTGTACCAATAACAAAATGTGTAATTGGTAGATTTATCTCCCTTTGTTATGTACCAAATACATATGTAGGCTATAGGTGTAACTGGTTGATTATCCTCTTTGTTTTGTACCAAATACATATGTATCCATTATAAGTGTAACTGGTGGATTAATCTCCCTTTACAGTGTAAGCTATTGGTGTAACTGGTTGATTATTTCCCTTTACATGTATTTTGTACCAATAACAAAATGTAGGCTATATGTAGATTCGTAGATTTATCTCCCTTTGTTATGTACCAAATATATATGTAGGCTATAGGTGTAACTGGTTGATTATCTCCTTTGTGTTCAAACTGGTACTCTTTGTATAAAAACACATAATAAGTACATACTTTTTGTTAACCACAATCATTGATATTTGAAAAATGCAGTTTGTATTAAGAAGATTGTGTTGAAGACTCCATAACATCAGTGAGAAATCACAGATCAGAAAATAATTTTAAGAAGTGTCCATAAAGAAAATGACATTTTCGTACTAAGATAGATATTTATACTCTATGATTACCGTAACATAAGCTTGATTTATTTTGTAGGACCAGAGAGAGATGATATTGTTACAAATTTCCGTGTAACACACAGAACTTCCACCAATATAAATCTAGCTTGGGATCCACCAAAGAAACCAAATACTAATAATTACTTTGTAAGTTGTCTTTTTTAAAAGTTGATTATATGTTTCTTATTTTCGACTGGAATGAGACCATTTTGTTGTCAGCTTACTCGGCCATCTACAAAATGTCATAATAGGATTTTCTCAGCGGAAACGTGGGTATAAATAGCTGTAGGCGGAGCAAACATTCAGTTTCTTCATTATTTTGGCCACGGTCATCGCGAGGAGGAAAAATCAATGATACACAGTTTCATAGTTACTTTTGGTGCAAAATATTTGACAGGCATGGTCACTAGTGTTCCTCCCTACGAAACATTTAGTCTTATTAAAAATAATATTCTTCATCAGTCTAAAACCTACAAAAATCACTTCAAATTTCTGAGGTATGTGACCTTGGTCACGTTGGTCATGTGACATACAGTTTCATAAATATGCTGTTCATATCAACGAAGATTTTTGCTGATAAGCTCCGCCCACAAATTGTGGCGGTAGGCACTACCACAATTCCCCTTTAAGTAAGAAAAGCTTGAATATACCAAAGTGGTAATCAGAGTGCGAAAATCGAAGGACAGACAACACAATGGCAAACAAAAAAGGACAGACAACAATCTACAAAGCATTACATAAAAAACTTAAGATCAAGCAACATGAACACTGCTAAAAACCAGGGGTGAACTCAAGTGCTCCGGAAGGGTTAGTAGTTCCTGCTCTACATGTAACATGCTTTTAAATCTTAAAGTAGAGAATTGAAAATTGAAAGAAGAAAAAAAATGTCTGTTTTTCTGACTTTAGATATTACAACAGGACATCAACAAACAGAACAAACATTCCTAACAAACTTTTACATATTAGAAGCTGCTGTAAGTTTTCTTTTACACGCAATAAGTGATGCATTTTCCAAACAGAAAGTGCTCATTTGCATCTATTCCTAAGGATGAATGGTGTATTTGATTCATTTCATACAACCAGCAAAGAACAATTTCAGTTAGGCTGTATCTTGCAAGGGAGAAACTAAGTCCCAGTCTGTGCCAAAAGCATTTCGACAAACTAGCCTGAACAGCATTCAAGAAGAATTTGTTCTATTTAATTAAATTTTAGGCAATTTTGACTAGACTAGGGCTTAGGGGTAGTGGTTTTTGGCACAGACTGAAGTCCTATTTCTACACCATGGGGTACCATACCTTCACAGATTTCTGGTCTTGAACTATTAGCATTTGACAATGTAATGAATATGTAATCCATCTGACAATGTAATTAAATTTTCACTGTGTTTTTTTTCTCTAGTTCAAGTACAGTGGAATAAAGTTTCTACGTGACAAGGGTGTGATATTACAACAGGCCCTGCCAATGGTTCCCTATATAGATATTCCAGGTCAGGCGTCAACTCATCTGGTAACCAATCTGAAACCAAAGGCTCGCTATTACTTTAATATCACTGCTTCTTTCATTGATGGATCTCGGGGACCAGAACAGTATTTGATTGCAGAGACAAGATTAGAAGGTAATATTCTGTTTTAATGGATACCTCAGTCTACTCCTTAAAATGATGGGATTATTTCTTTAGTGTAATATGGAAATTTAAAACTAATACAAGAATAAACCTTGTTTGTGTATGTAAAGGTTCATATTTATCCAATTAATTAACTGTATTTTCAATTATTCATGTTTTATTATTTTATTTTTAATTAGTAATTGACAGCTTAAAACTGCCCATAGACTTTGATGTATGTATTGTACAGTATTATCATTTGTTTAGCTGTTTTTATATACTATTTACAATAACATATTTTATATATTTCTAGCTCCTAAGGAGGTAGCTAGACCAGAGATAGACAAGATTGAGAAAGGCAATATCAAATTCCGTTTGACACCAGCTTCTGAAGAGAATGGTGGAATTAGTCATTATTTCTTGATAGTTGTACCCATCTTGAACGGTACCGTAATGAGAAGGCCTCAAGATTATCAATTTAACGAGGTAAAGTTTAATATATACAAGGAAAATAAATCATAAATCATATCCATTTTAACTGAACATTGTATACTCACGAACATGCATTACCACACGATTTAATTAGCGTTGTTCGATTATGAGCGATTTATTTATGATATTTGGACAGAAGAGTTAGTATAGTATTTATCCATGCCATGATATAGCTAAAATATTGCTAAAGTTGACATTATACACTAATCAATCAATATACTGTTTTTCACATAGATATTCCACTTTTAATTGTGCTAATAAGACATTTCAAAACTGTACTTTTTTATTGTCGAAAGCTGAGATGAAAAACCTTCTTTATTTTACTTTGAAATCTCAGTATTTCATGAGCATCTATGTAATATACAGTTGAACTTCGCTAGCTCGAATTCTGATGGCTCAAATACCATGGATCGCTCAGACATTTTTTTGGGGTCCTGTCAATTTTGCCGTTATTTCCTTGTCGAATAAACCCTGTATATGGATGTAAAATTATGGAACTTTGGTGGCTCGAACTTCTGATAGCTCAAGCACATTTTGACAGTCCTTTCAAGTTAGGGCCACTGAAGGTCTACTGTATATCATTTACACTCTGCAAAAAATAATAATTTCACATACCTAACATAAAGTTTTAATTATTTGCAGCTATTTGATGACCCTCTTCCTGTGGAGCATTCTGCCAGTAAGCCATACATTGCAGCTAAATTTTCAGCCAACCGATTACCTTCCTTGTTCACCCTTGGTGATGGTGACGAGTATGAAGGATTTATGAATAGACCTTTAAATAAAGACTGGAAATACAGGGTGTTCCTCAGGGCACACACAGTTGAACAGGTATAGTTACCGTCAGGTATTCCACAGGGCACACACAGTTTAACAGGTATTGTTACCTTTGGGTATTCCACAGGGCATGTATGATCAAGTCAGGTATGGTTTTCTTCAGATATTAGCGGTATGTAGACCAAACAGGTCTAGTTTTTATTTGGTATTATAATGGGCACACACAGTCAAACAGGTCTACAATGTAGTTTTAAATTGGTATTATGATGGGCACAAACAGTCAATCTGTTGGAGTTTTCTTTAGTTATTCCCCAGGGAACAGTCGAACAAGTATAGTTACCATTGAGTATTCTTCAGGGTTCTGTGAAACAGGTATGGGTACTTTCCAGTATTCCTTAGGGCACACAGAGTTGAACATGTAGTAGTTTGAGACTACTACTACTGTAATTGGTATGTCCAAAGGACAACAAAGCAATTGAAATAAACGCTGCTTGTCCTTTTCTGTGTGACTCACTAGATAAGTATATATTTTATGCCATAATATAATAGAAAAAATGCATAGGCCTCGCAATTTTTTTGTTAATAACCTTTCAGATTAAGAAAAAAATTCCTATAACTGATTAAATCGAAAAGTTTTATGATGGGTAAGCATAAATGGTCTTCAGTAGCAATATTTCTCTCATTTGAAAGTATTGTGAAGTCCATATGTCTAGTATTTATATTATATACTGTAAATTCAGAAATTAATGCGTGAATTTATTATTGCGTATTTTCGACAACCGACAATAATGCGAAATTAATTAATGCGATTGGTATTCATGTTGTAATAGAATATTAATAGCAAAAATTAAAATGTGACTTTTAATTATTGCGATGTTCATCCTGTCGCATTTTTCGCATTAATTTCTGAATTTACAGTATGTGTTATATTATAACTCCACATAGTACATTCTCTTAATTTCTTTAATTAACAAGCAATTTACAGAATACAAAAAAAGATAAATAATACGAAATTCATGCAATACAACGTAGCTTGTAAAATCTAAATGAATTGTGATATGACTTGAAACTTGTCTTTATGCATGAAGATATTTAATCAAAATCTACAGAAACTATCAATAACTGTGTATATATACATATATATATCTCTCATTGTGGGTTCTGTGACAAATTGTATAAAAACAAAAATTTAACAGGAAGGATAAAGAATAAACAAAAATATATTTGAAGATAATTTGTTAGAATAAACAATTTTATTATAAAGAATGTTTAACAGTACAAGTTACAGTGTTATTTATTTATGTACAGGATTTGTTTCAGTTTTATCCATGCCTGTATTTGTCTTTATACAGGGCCTATATAAGTCTAGTAATTATTCTAAAGCTGTGAAATATGATGACTATAGTCCAAAATATCCATATCCACCACAAATACCAAGTAAGGAATACCCTAGTCAAGGTGTTGATGATCCCCTGGTACCACAGGGAACCGAGAACAGACAGACATCCAATTATACAATGATCCTTATTGTAGCCCCCGTCTGTGCGGGTGTTGCCCTATTTATCGTGGGTTGCATTGTGATCGTATGGATGAGGTAAACATGATCTTGTCTTTATGTCGTAATCTTTGTTTTTATTCCATTCCTTATAAGGCCAGTTGTAAGCCAGTTACTTGTTTCTCGTTATCTCCAGCTTAATCAATGCATATTTAGTAACTCATGTCATGATATTTTTTTTTATTATTATTTACGGGCAATTTGATTGAATCCGGTTTTTTGGGGGGTTTTTGGGGGTTTTTTTTTTAATATAAAAAAGATGGAATGATAAACTTGACTTAGTGAGAAGCAAATTGAATTACAATTGGCCATCCATCAAATGCTTATTTTTTAGTCAATGTTGTATTTATATCTTTTGTTATTATTTGCTATATTTAGGATCTATACACAACGAGTGGTTATTCAGCACCGATTACATTAGGACCATATTATATTCCTGATCGTCCAATATCTCGTCCAGTAGAACCCCAGGAACCTGATTCACAGTCACG
Organism: Gigantidas platifrons; assembly: GCA_002080005.1. Lineage (NCBI taxonomy): Eukaryota > Metazoa > Mollusca > Bivalvia > Mytilida > Modiolidae > Gigantidas > Gigantidas platifrons. The sequence continues at coordinate 1,722,310 of MJUT01017050.1, read as the reverse complement.
AAATGTTCCAAGTTCCAAGAGTTTGATGATTATAATGATCGTTGCACCTGTTTGTGCAGGTGTCGCTCTGATCATTTTTGGCTGCATTCTCCTCGTTTGGTACATGAGGTAAACAAATGCATGATAAAAAAGTATTTCACTACGAAATAAGTTTGAAAATTAACAAAACTAATTTGATACCCAATAGAAATGAATGTTAGTATTAAACAATCAGAAAATTCTAAACCTTGATGAACACTGAAATTCAACTCTAAATCTAGTTGAACATTTAAATTCAGAACTAAACCTCTTTCAGTTCTAATCCTTTCTGAATATGCAAATGTGGTTCTAAAGTTAACTGAACAATGAAATTCAATTATGAACCTTGCTAAACACTGAAATTGAGCTCTAAGCCTTGCTGAAAACCTCTCTGAACATACATATTTAGTTATAATCCTTTCTGAACGCTGAAATTCATTTCTAAACCTTGCTGATTGATGAAATTCAATTTTAAATATACTATATATGAACACTTTAATTCAGCTCTAAGCTTTGGTGAAATAGTTCAGTTTTAACCCTTGCTGAATATTTGAATTCAGTTCTCAACCTGTCGGAACATACAAATTCAGTTCAAACCCTGACTGAACATCAAATTAAGTTCTCAACCTGTCTGAACATACAAATTCAGTTCTCACCCTGTCTGAACATATAAATTCAGTTCAAACCCTGTGTGAACATATAAATACAGTTCATTCCTTGTCTAAACATACAAATTTAGTCCTAAAGCTGTCTGAACATACAAGTTCAGTTCTAAACCTGTCTGGACATATACATTCAGTTCCAAACCTAGCTGAACACTGAAATTTAGTTCTAAACCTATTTGAACATACAAATTCAGTCCTAAAGCAGTCTGAACATACAAACTCAGTTCTAAACTTCTAAACTACAAGTTAAAATGCAATTATATGAAAGCATGATATCACAGAATTTCTGGCTATCAATATGCTACTTTGTATAATCACTGATATTGTTGTTTAAATCACCACAAATAATAACAATAACCACTAACAGCTATAATTAGTACAAAGGCATGTTTGTATTAAGCACAATTGTTGTTTTAAGTGCCTCAGTCCTTAGCCAGGGGCCGTCGTGGACGTGATCGTATGGTAGTTGGATTTACAACTACCTACGTAATCAGTGCCTATCACCTCTTATGTTATGAGTTCGAATCTCGATCAGGCGATGTGTACTCGATACAACATTATGTGATAAAGATTTGTGAGTGACTTGCGGCAGGTCGGTGATTTTCTCTGGGTATTCCGGTTTCCTCCACCAATAAAACTTACTACCACGATGTATCTGAAATATTGTTGAAAGTGGCATTATTGACCCTTCTGTTTTTAATTCCATTCTGTTTCAATGAAGAAAAAAAATATTATTCTGATAACCTGTTTTCCTGAATATTATTCTTTGAGTATTTATCTTAGATTTTTGTCACTTGTTTAAACAGCACATTTTCTTAAGGAAAAAAAACATAGGACTCTTGGATACAATAAATATTGGAACATGTGAAATAAAGAGCCATGATGCAACAACTGTTTTATTTTTCAGATATAAACTAGATATTGTAAATACATGTTATTATTAGCTCACCTTGCCAAAGGCAATGTGAGCTTTTGCCATCACGTAGCGTTTGTCATCTGTTAACTTTTCACATTTTAATCTTCTCCTCAGAAACCCCTCACTCAGCCAATTGAACTGAAATTTGGTAGAAAGCATCCATGGAAAGTCCTCTATGAAGATTGCTCATTTCGTACCGATCCATTAACAAACATGGCCGTCACAGGCAATTCTTGTTTCTGATTTGTCGATTTCTAAGAATCTTCTCCTCTGAAACCGCTTTGCCAAATGAACTGAAACTTGGTAGGAAGCATTTATGGGAGGTCCTCTAGAACATTTGCCCATTTTGTCCCGATCCATTAACAAACATGGCTGCCATAGGCAATTCTTATTTCTGTTTGGTCGATTTCTAAAAATCTTCTACTCTGAAACAGCTTGGCCAAATGGACCGAAATGTGGTAGGAAGCATCTACGGAAGGTCCTCTACAGCAATTGCTCATACCGTTTTGATCTGTTAACAAACATGGCCGCCATAGGCAATTCTTGTTTCTTATTGGTCGATTTCTAAAAGTCTTCTTCTCTGAAACTGCTTTGCCGAAATCAACCGAAATGTGATGGGAAACACCTATGGAAGGTTCTGTATTGTATTAAGTTTCCTCAAAGCAGAATGAAAGGTGAGCGACACAGGCTCAGCCCACTGAGCCTCTAGTTTGATTTAGTGTTGTATAAATTTTTGTATGTCTTGCATGCCTTTTACCAATGTGTTGTTACAGTTCACTATCAAAACATCACAAAAATATGTCGTCACTGTGGTAAAACCTTCAGGCGTTCTAAAGCTAAAATATAGCATGCTTGAAAATAATTGATATCTATAACTTAAATTCAGATTTTAAAATTCATACAATTAAATTTTCATAACTGATTTTTATTCTCCTTTATCAGAAAATTGCACTTATTATAAATGACCCCAAAAAAATTTATTAATTTACTTATGTCTTAATTTTTTTTTTTTTTTTTTTTGTAACTTTCAAAATTAATTTGATTAGTCAGTATCTAGAATACACTGCAACAAGCAAAATATTTTAAACTACAAAATACAATTTCATAAAAAAAAAAAAGATTTACAAAGAAAATGACTATTCCTTTATATCATCTGACTCAGAGGAAAATATTAACATATGTATGTATTTTATTTCATATTTAGAAAGGTTTCTTAAAAGTCATTGATATTTGAATTTTTTCAGGAGAAAGTCTCATCGTAAACATAAAGCTCCAGAACCACTCCCTGGGAAAGTTTTTGTAGATGTACCCCCTCATCCTAGTGACCCTGTAGAACTAAGACGTCAACATTATCAAACACCAGGTACTGTATTTATAAGAAGGGATATAGATGTAAATATATAGCAAGGGAATAGCCCATTAACACATAGAAAAAGATAAAAGGAAAAAACAGTGTTTTTATTGCTGTTCTTCATCTGACAGTTATTCTCCATTGTTGTGTTCAATTCATACTGGAAAGCAAGTTTGGGATGACCCCATATCTAAAGGTGAATTGGTAAGAAAAATATTTGAGAGCAATCTAAGGGAAAATTGACCTCCTACGACAAGTGTGAAATTCGAAAGCAAGTTTGAAATGCCCCCTTGCCTAAGTGAAAATTGGCCCTTTACCGTAAGTGTCCAATGTCCCCCTACCATAGGTGTGAAATAACACCCTTTCCAGTTTGAAACGACCCTCTAACCGAAGTAATTAATGACTCCCTTACCTAATTATGAAATGGTCCCATAACTTGCAGTTTAATTGATAATCTTTACTTCTGGTTGGTAAATACTACATCTGAACAGATTATCATTTTAACATTAATTTTTGTATAGAAATTTGTTTCCTCAAATAAATATCTATCAGCAAGATACAACAATACACTGCAGTAATCGTACAAATACTGTCATCATTGTGTCTGACATTACATCACAAAATAATGAATACAACCACATGGAGACCATAATAGCAAATTTGAATGATAACACTAGTTTAAAGAAAGTTTACAATGTTTAAAATCATCTCTTTTTAGCTCACCTGACCCAAAGGGTCATGTGAGCTTTTGTCATCACTTTGCGTCTGTTGTCGTCGTCTGCGTCTGTAAACTTTTCATACTTTCTTCTTCTTCTTTGAAACCACTGAACTGATTTGGACCAAATTTGGCAGAAATGT
>MJUT01017050.1:1649365-1674668 GCA_002080005.1 Gigantidas platifrons | reverse complement strand
CGTAGCGGTCAGTTATACCGTAGCGGTCAGTTATACCGTAGCGGTCAGTTATATCGTAGCGGTCAGTTATATCGTAGCGGTCAGTTATATCGTAGCGGTCAGTTATATCGTAGCGGTCAGTTTTAATGCTGGAGGAAACCGTAATACCCGAAGATATGTCGCAAGTCATTGACAAAGTTTATCACATAATGTTGTATCGAGTACACCTCGCCATGAGCGGGATTCGAACTCACAACTTTAGTAGTGATAGGCTCTGATTGTATTGATTAAGAAAAGGATATTGCCTGTACCAAGTCAGGGCCATTGCGGTTTCCAAGTTTCCCGGTTGTTGACTGATTTTGTCTGTTTATTGATTTATGAGTTTAGACTTTCCCTTTGGAAGATTGCTCTGTGTTCGGTAATTTTGTTATTACCCTAATTTGTATAACGACGAGCAAAGGAAAATGTTGTTAGTCTGAATGTAGAGAACGGTTGGAATGAATTGTTTGTTAGTCTGAATGTAGAGAACGGTTGGAATGAATTGTTTGTTAGTCTGAATGTACATGGTAGAGAACGGTTGGAATGAATTGTTTGTTAGTCTGAATGTACATGGTAGAGAACGGTTGGAATGAATTGTTTGTTAGTCTGAATGTACATGGTAGAGAACGGTTGGAATGAATTGTTTGTTAGTCTGAATGTACAAGGTAGAGAACGGTTGGAATGAATTGTTTGTTAGTCTGAATGTACATGGTAGAGAACGGTTGGAATGTATTATAACAAACCTTTTTCATTCTCATTTATTTACTTTGCATTTCATTTTGAATATTGAATCCTTGCTTTGTGTCCGTATTTTGAATCATAATTATTGTTCATTAAGAATGTTGAAACATCATCTTGCAGACGTCGTCAACCTCGGTGTCCACTTGTTCCATGACATTTTCTTTGCGTCATGCTATGCTGTTCACAAATGCTTATAGATCAGAGCTTCCGGAGGGCGGTCCAGTATAGATCCCCTCGAATGGGGGATTTCCTTGATTGATGGTTGCTGCCAACAAGGAAGCTACTGGACCAATGGTTCCTAGTGGTTAAGTTGAAGTAATCACTTCATTTTATTTACGGTCGCAGTCATAACTTGATTAACCGTCAATATTAAATAATGGAAAAAATAAATCCCCACTTCAACACCACTCCCCCCCCCCACTCTCATCTGAGTCAATACTAGTAACTATGTACGTCTCGGCTAATTAGTGGTGATGGGGACGAATATCACAGGAAATACAACAATTAACACGATTTCCAACCGATACACGTCGTTACACTTTCTTTTTATNTTTTCAAAGTTAAAAGTCCGTTATAGATTCTGTATACATGTATTTACTTCAAATGAGTATACAATTTATATATATTAGTAAATATTTACACACGTCATCAAATGATTACATTCACACTTTTTTGTTTTGAGTGTTATGCAATTAATATTGATATGTAGTGACGGATATGATACTGAATAAACACGAAAAATTAAATTGGGAACGAGCTATACTTTAAAAACCGACAGAAGTGCGAATTAAACGTTTACCCCAATTATTCCACGGGCTCTTGAGGAAAGAGCCCCCCCCTTTTTTTAATGTTTTTTTACATATATTTTTTTATTATTTGTTTCCAAATATACTTATAATTTTATGTCCACATTGAATTGTCAGAAAAATGTTGAAATACGATTAACGTATTTTGAAGTGAAAATTTAAAACTATTAGTTACTAAGAATAATTTTCAAATTCAAATAGATAAAAATACAAAAAGGAGGGAAGATTTTTTTCCTCGAGTGCCTGTAGATTCGTCCTCCTAACCTGAATGACAAGAGACCGTAATGAAGCTAACCTAATAGCCACCGAAAACATAATACATGTAATTGTAATAATTTCTGCTCTATTTTACAAATAAAGGCATGATTTTCAGTCAATTGTTCATGAGAAAAAAAGTCCAAACATGAACGAGAATAAAGACGTGCGGAAATAATGTATGTATCCGCACATTAAATCGCCTGTACATTAATTGTTCATACGAGGGACCGTCGTGGCTGTAATTTAACTACATATGTCATCAGTTTCTATCACCACTGATCTTGTGAGTTCGAATCTCGATCAGGGCGAGGTGTACAACATTATGTGATAAAGTCTGTCAGTGACTTGTGCCAGGTCGATGGTTTTCTCCGGGTCCTCAGGTTTCCTCCAGCAATAAAACTGACCGCCAAGATATAACTGAAATATAGTTGAAAGTGGCGTAAAACACCATCAAACAAACAAACAATTGTGCATATGTGTGACCCTACTTCCCGTGCAAAAGGGGAAAACTATCTTATTTTTCGGGAGGGGGGCTGTAGGTAATTAGGATGCTTTGTCTATTTGCCTCTGTTTTCCAAATCATATCTTAGGAATTGGTGTGCAAAAATGCTATTCATTTTCAGAATACTAAATTTTGCGCTTTATATTTTTAACTGACAAAAACAAACCTTCAAAATGTTGAATTGTAATTTGATCCCAATGATACTATCAAGTGTAACATGTAATGGACCAGTATCCTTTGTTATTTGCTTTGTACTTTGTGTTTATGGCCATGGTTCTATATACAAGCCGACTCAAATTCAGCTTTCGATACCCAGACTTGGAATAATTATGTACAATATCACTATTAGAAATTACAGTAAAGAAAATAGCAAATGGAATAATCAAATAGAATATTAATTTATTCAAATAAATTACTCACACTTCCATATTTTTGGCATAAATACTATATGAATATTTCTTGAGAAAAGTCATACTCCATTATAAATTAATTTTATAGAGTCACATTACATTTTATACGTGTTTTGATTGGTTTAAAAAGTTGAGGTTATTTGTCAATGTACTGAATCTAAAAATAGACGTCGTTCACAAGGGGTCGCGTGCCCTTGTCATCAGGTAATTTTCTTTAAATGGGGCACCTTTGGGGTTATTTAAATTCATTTCCGATTATTTGCCTTATTTTGAAAAAAATAAATATATTTTTCAATATCATAACAAAAAAGTTTGAATGAATTTATAAGGATTGATCGAAATTATTTGTTCGGTTCATTCGAAATAAACTCAATCAGGTGGTACACACCCTTGTGTACAACCTGATTGAGGTTATTTCTTCATGAACCGAACAACAATTGCGATCAATCCTTAAATATTTTCATTTTTAAAGTATTTTTGTGATAATAGATCATTAATTTGTTTTAACAGATTAGTAGCTTGTTTTAAGAGATTAGTAGCTTGTTTTAAGAGATTAGTAGCTTGTTTTAAGAGATTAGTAATATGTTTGAACGGACTAGTAATGTGGAATAAATTGTTATAACAGATTGAAAACATGCTGTAACAGAATAACACTTTGTTATTTAAACGCTAATCAAATAATGATTATGAACTTAAATTGATCAATTTTTGTAAAACATTGGAAATAAAACATTAATTTATCCTTCACTAGAGGCTGCACTGGCTCAGTTTGAGCAGTCAAACTGCATTGACTGGATAACTGTCACTAGCCAAGATATAGTTCTTATATGGTACTTGATTCCATCGTGCTGAGCGACGGGAAAAAGAGTTTGAAGATACCAAAGGGGCAATCAAAATCCGTATATCGAAGAAGAACAGACAGCAAAGATCGAGTATCACGAACCCACTAAAAACCGGGGGGGGGGAGGGGGGAGAGAAACGTCTAAGCGCGGAGGTCACAAAAGCTATTAGAACAACGTTTGTTTCAAAGGGGCCAGAAGAAAAAAACTCTTCTGTTATATAGGTACATGAAAAAACTCATCTGTTATATAGGTACATGAAAAAATCATCTGTTATATAGGTACATGAAAAAACTCATCTGTTATATAGGTACATGAAAAAATCATCTGTTATATAGGTACATGAAAAAACTCATCTGTCCCCTGTAGTTTGTTTCTGCTCCTTTTAGAAAATTTGACATTGCAGGATAAACACAATATACGTACATTGTCGGTAAATATAAACTATATTTACATTCACTGCTAAACAGGACAGACAAACTCACCAGAGGCACACTTTTCTGTTTTTTAAGCTCATACAAATAAGACAAGTGTTATATTTGCCGACAATATACGTATATTATCATCAAGAGTCAACCATTTTCTTATTATATTTTTATTTAGCAACAGCAAACGTTTTCGTTTGATATTGTATACATATGACGTGTCGAGCATCATACTGCCTATCTTCATGACTGTGCCAGTTCAAGCATTATAACTTGTCACCAACACTAGATGTGTTTCGCTGTATGTTGGGGACGAACCTGGAAGTCCTGTGTTGGACCATTACTTGTAAAGTCTAAGATTTGGCAACCATAGTCGATTCAGTATGGGGTGGAAAGGGGGGGGGGTTTCTTTGCTAAAATATAGACAATCAACTGGTAGAATATGTATAAAGGTTCAAATATTAATTTAAAAAAAAATCAATACCTTTACATTTCATTCCATGTTACATTACCATTCTATATCCAATATTTTATTCCAACAAATTGATGACCTAATTTATTCTGATACCCCACGAAGATTTAATTTCTTTATGTGTTTACGAATAAACGATATTAAGTCTGTTAGTAGTTGGATCGGTCTGATTTTTCCCCCCAACACAATATACCTTCTTAGATAATAATCAACATTCTCTGACCCTATACGGTATATAACTGAAATATTGTTTAAAGTGGCGTTAAACACCATAACACTAACCCATCTCTGACCCTGCTGTTGTACTATCCATGTTTATGCTGTTGTTCATTTTGTGATCGTATACTGTATGGTCCTTTTAAAGTGATATGAAAGGCAAATATCATAGAATTTTGGATTAAATATTTTCACTTAATATGTCACTTAATTTTAACTAAAATCAACTGCCTAACATTAAAAATCCGCTCAAAAGCAGATTTTAAGAGCAAATCGCAAAATATTTGACAACAGAATTCTGCAGTAATGCAAAAGATATGCGCGTGACCCAAGATTTGAACACTTTCGGGGAGATTATCGCTCATGCGCAATGTTCAGCTGATGAAAAAAAAAATATATATGTATATATATATATATATATATATATTCCGTGTGTACCACATAAGAATAATTGCAAAAAAAAATTGGTTCACACGACATAAAACAGACAGACTCCTCAATAATCATTGTCAGGAATGTGTGCGTGCTTACCTCAGCATCCATGATTGTTTATCTTTTCTTCACGAAGTCATGATCGGCAATCATCGGAACAAAACAACCGAAAGTTAATCAGTCTCCACAACGATGGCGAGAACGATAAACATGCACACGGTTTTGCAGATTTCTAGTTGTTGGAAACATATTTCGATTTGAAACATGCATGAATAGCTTAGTAAAGGTACCGCCGTATTCCAAATTGGATTTTCAGGGGGAAATTTTCTTCGCCCAAAACTGGTGTAATATTACTTTAAGTGGAAGTAAACCTGTGTATGTTTTTATTGTTTGTTTTTATATGTCTTGCCGTTTGAGATCCAGTTATCAAGAGTTGTTGTGATCCTATTAACCACTTTAATCCCGCCACATGTTTATGCCTGTTCCAACCAAGGGCCTAGATTTCCAGGTGTCTATTTCGGGTGTTTTGTGTTCAAAAGATTGAGGTGTATTCTAACCCATTTATAATGAAATTTTAAGAAGAAATGGAATCTTTTTATTATAATCCAAGCTTCAATGTAACCAGACCTTATAAACCCAAGGGGGTTGATGGTGACAAAATAATCTGTTCAATATAAACGATTTTTCCATTTTTAATCTATTTCATAATATATTGATTGAATTAGACTAAAAATCTGTTATAACAAATTAGTACTATTTAGTACATAATTTGTTTTTAATAAACTGGGGTAAAAATACTGGTTTGGCCATCCCAAATTTTCATACCATCATTATGTATCTCTTGGCTTCTAGATATGTAAAATATAATTTTTGTCAAGTATATTTGTAGAACTTCATGAAAGTGGTCAATTTTCTATAATATTTTCTTTTTCACAGATACCGCTATTCTTTGGGGGGCTCATCCCGGTCGTGATCGTATGGTAGTTGGATATATAATTATTATTTGGACTTCATGACCTCAAGGAAAATACATCACATTGCTGTCATTAAATATTTTGTATGTTAAATACTATTATTGATGCTGTTTATTGCCATCCTTGACAATATTTGTAATTTAATACTTGCATGTTATCAGCCTATTTATATACATCTTTTATTAGTATACCGTCATATTTTATTTATTTTTCAGTACGATTCAATTATTTTGAATACCAAATATGTAGACAAATATGTAGACTTGTATTTTTCTCATAATAGCGTATTCGCGGAATTTAAAAAAAATGTACCTTGTTATATTAGATTATAATTTATACAACCTGACACTGTATAACAAAAAAAAATCCTACCTTGGTTAAAACTTGTTTTTTTTATCAAATAACAGAAGAAATTCAATATTAAGAAATGACAGGTTAAATTAAAGTTCTACTATGTGCTGGTATCTATATCTAAATATGTCGATCTTTGTATATAATAAAAACTTCAAAACGGTGATGTAATGGTTAGTGTGCTCTCCTCGAGTGCGGTAAATCGCGGGTTCGAGCACCGATCGGGGCAAACTAAAGACTATAAAATTGGTATTTCGGTCAACATCGTCTGTAATTTTGATAAATACATTTAATACTTGAATATTTGATGAATGTTTCCTTAAAACATATCGTATAACTCAATTTCTGATGATTATGTGATGTAAAACATNTCTCTCTCTCTCTCTCTCTCTCTCTCTCTCATAACTTATCAATTGCAGATTATACTTTATATTGAATGTTAAATTACCAATGCACAACATTTTGATACTAATTCATATCTGTAAGTTTACGTAAACTGATGTAAAAGGCTACACCAGTATTTTCCTATACATATGTTCATATATATATATTGTATATTTAATCTGCTAACATGTTAGTACATGTTCTGTTATAAAGAATTGTATATTGTGTGAGCTGTACTACATTGTAAGACTCACTTCTGACATATTTCGGTCAACATCGTCTGTAATTTTGATAAATACATTTAATACTTGAATATTTGATGAATGTTTCCTTAAAACATATCGTATAACTCAATTTCTGATGATTATGTGATGTAAAACATCTACGCGGGGGTATATAAATCACATTTTGGTCGGGTTGCAGCTGGTGGAAATAGGGTTATACAATGTAGTATGATTAAATGGGCCATGTGGATACGTATTGTCCGTGTTAGCCTTGCCAGGAAGAATGAATAAATCCCGGATAAATTCGAGATAATGAGATAAATGCGAGTTGCATTTTTTCTCAAACACGATCGAATGTCTACAAAATTATGTCCTAAAATTTTATTTATTTTCTAAATTTGTTGTAGTTATTAAGATGGAGATTACAAGAAACTATAATATGGATTATTAACGATTCATGTATATAAGTGGTTAGCAGAGCTCTGAGTGATTATGGTTTATGGTGTTTAACGCCACTTTTAACAATATTTCAGTTATATCATGACAGTCAGTTTTATTGGTGGAGGAAGCAGGAGTACCCGGAGAAAAACCATCAACCTGCACGTAAGTCACTGACAAGCTTTATCACTTAATGTTGTATGGAATACACATCTTTATGAACGGGATTCAAACTCAAACCGTTAGTGGTGATATGCACTGATTACATAGGCACGACCATGACCACGACAACCCTCATGTATATAAAAGATATTTTTTTTACGAAATTGCGGCTTTTTGTTATTTTTGAAATCCACGCTTTTGTAAACGCCAATATATGAAATTGTGCAGTGTCTAAATTTGTACCACCACGATATAATTGAAATATAGTTTGTCAGTGGTGTTGCTGACTTGTTTACGCCTGCTGCGCCTTGGTGGTACATAGGCCACCTTGTTCTGTTTTGTGCCATGAGTTCCAGATCTTGCCATCTATAACCTCTATCTCCATCTCAGCAATAAAGTCTCTCCTCCAGGTATTTCTTGGTCTTCCTCTTCCCCGCTTTACCTGAAGGTTCCACTGTAGGGCTTGCTTGGTGATGTTATGTTTCGGCTTCCTCACAGTGTGCCATATCCACCTTCATTTTCTCCTTTTCAATTCTTCCTCAACTGGGGGCTGGTTGGTCTTTTGCCAGAGCTCTTTATTGGAAATTTTCTCAGGCCATCTGATGTTGAGGATGCGCCTAAGACAGTTGTTAATGAATACTTGGAATTTGTGTAGGAGACTTTTAGTAGTTTTCCAGGTTTCAGCTCCACATAAGAGAATGGTTTTTACATTGGAGATGAACAGTCGCACTTTAGTCTTTAATGAGATATTCCTTTCTTTCCAGATAGACCCCATCATATTAAATGCGTGTATATAATAGATACATTTTTACGAAATCGCGGTTTTTTGTTAATTTTTTTAATCCACGCTTTTGTAAACGCCCATATGAAATTGTGCAGCGTGTCTAAATTTGTACCTCCACGATGTAATTGAAATATAGCTGTCAGAGGTGTTAACGAACTAAAATTACAAAAAAAATTAATTTGCATTTAAAATGCACTACTTTAGCCATGAACTCTGTTTAAGACACACATTTGAATGCTGTTTATATTTACAGTTACTTTTAATAAAGGATTTATATAGTAGTCCTACTATATAAATCCTTGTTTTAATATAAGTTTTTTTTTAAACTTGTTTTCGAATCCCTTTTAATATATGCATTATATCATGTTGAAATTTATCTTATTGTACAATATTATCTATTAACTAATAGAATATGTGTAAACTAAAATCTGCCCAAATCAAAGTATAACAATATTCAAAATCTACATAAATGCAATGTGCCATTTTTGTTAGTGTTAGTCCTATTTTGTTAAATCATTTATTCAAGTTCAAGTTCAAGTTCAAGTTCTTTATTCACTCAGACACATATACAGGTGTAACAAGAGGAATGTTATACAAAATATTTTACATAATGACGGATATAACTAACTTAAAATAAGACAGCTTTAGAATATAATTACAAAACGTTTTGCAATTTGGATATATATAATGACAATTTTTTCAGAACCTCAATATTACACAAAGATAACAGACTTTTCATTTTGTATATGTTTGCATATCTAGTATAATAAATTGGAATAAATTTACATCTAAGTCTTTGCACATCAACAGAGGTACGTTCAAATAAAAAATGAAATTCAGTACCTAAACCAACATTACACAGATGACAAATACGTTCTTCTCTTGGAGTATTTGACCATCGTCCAGTTTCTATTGCAAGTTTAATGTTACTACATCTAAACTTTGTTATCATGTTTCTCTCATGTGGTAATAATTTCAATAAATATTTCTCTAGATTAAATTCATTTTTAAATATGCCATAAAATTCTCCCCTAGAAGAATACTGAATTTGGTTAAACCAGTTTTGAATGTATTGATCAGTCAGATTTTGTTTCACAGTAAATTTTAGTTGCACTGAATGAACTGGCTGTTGTTGGTTCAATAGATAATTAAGCCCAGTTTTTCTCAAAAATTTATTTAATAAAATTTAACCATTTAAATTGAACATTATACTCAAATTAAATATAATCTTATATAACATACAAGTAAGTTTCTTCTCGTTTGAAATAAGTCTATTCCAAAAATTTACAATCCTTAATGTTATGCATATATATCTAGTAGGTGTTCTACCAAGTTCTCCGTATGTCATAGTAATCGGAGTAGTGGTTCTAACACCTAAAATATTTCTACAGAACTGAAGGTGAAGTTTTTCTAGTAGGTTGGTGTTCTCATAACCCAATACTTCACAGCCATAAGTAAGTGTATCAAACAATTTAAGTTGTAAATCTATTGGAATCGATATGTTTCGCAACTTTCTATACAAACAAAACGTTTTCTGTGCAGTTTTCGTTAATCAGTTAAACTGATAACCACGATATAACTGAACTTGTTTTAAAGGGTGTTAAACACCATAACACCCCCCCCCCCCGAAAACAATGCAAAAGATAAGTAAAATACCTTTAATGTAATTGGTCTTCCTTTTAACATGTATTATGATGTCAAATTACTGTCCACAATTATGATAAAGGGACAATATAACTTAATTTAAATAACAAAAGTAAACAAACATAACAAAAACATGTAATTTTATACCTGACTATAAATTAAAATTAACCAATACAACAGTTTTTCGTGTGTGACTTATCGCTAAGATTCGGTCCTGTAACAACATGACTCGAGAATTAATTTACTTATAGTGACGTTCCCAAGTTGAAATGTTCCACAAGACTGATTTTTAAAAACAACAGTAAAGTTTGGGAAGGTGAACTACTAGTTCTGTGTTCAGTCAAACATAACATTTTACGCAAAATATATATATTTCTTCATCGATTTAAGCCATTTAAATAATTGTTTGACGTAACAACTCACACGGATGGTAATAACAGAATAATTGACTCTTTACCAATATTTAGTCGTTAAATCGAATGTCACGACGTATGCACCCGTTTTCGAAATGAAAGGATAAAATATAATATTTCGAAGAAAATATATTTTTACATTTCGAGGAAAATATATATATATATATATCACACAAGATGAACACGTACCTGAAATTGCGCATAGCTCTGCTAATATTTTCATCTATTGGATTTATTTTGTATATTGTGGCGATTGCCGTTCCAAAGTGGGCAACAAATAGTACTGGAAACAATGGCTTGTGGCAAATGTGTTATCTTAATGGAGGAGTTGAAACTTGTTCATTATGGGCAGACAGTTTAAAAACATGTAAGTAGACTTATATATACATTAACATACATATTACAGAAGTGAAAACAAGGTCGTACAGAACATGACATTTGGGAAAGAAAGTCAAATTCACAACAAACAAAAAAACTATCATATTTTCTGGGGGGGAAAACACATTCTAATCATATTCCGAATAAATGTTTGACTTTTCTCAACATTCAGATTCATTGATATTATACATATAATGTTATAGATTCCCTGTCCGCACTCAGTTCTGATGCTTTCTTGGTAAAGGAACGAACATATTTTTCCAACTTGTATGGATGTTGATGAACTCAGATATATATTTTATATTATCCTTTTTATCTAAAATATAATAGTTGATAGAAAAATATTCGAATATAAATGGATTAAAAGTAGTTCTTAGGTCAACATATATAAGGGTTGTAGTTTTGAGATCCATACTCCGCCACGACATAACTGAAATATTGTTGAAAGTGGCGTTAAATACCATAAACCTTGAGATCCAAACTTACCGTGAAGATAATTATTTTATAATTTACAGACCCTTACAAACCGTAGGGATTAGCAATCCACAAATTGCTGATCCTTCTAACTTTTAACATTATTAATCCAACAATTGCTGACTCTTCGAAGTTGGATGATCTTAGGAAATGTTTGACCCCCACCAAAGGATATTGAGAAATCAAGTCGTAAATCGGAAAAGGATACACAATGTAATGAGCAAACGAAAAATGACAAAAAGTCAAACTAAGGTCCACAAACTACTACGTAGAAAAATAAATAATGATTAAACAAACCCACTCAAAACGGGATCGAACTCAGTTCACAAAGACTAGGAAATTAGAATTTCTACTTCTCCGCTAAGTACGCAGGTTTAAGGAGTTTAAGCAAAGACTGGCTGACTCAGAATCAGGATAATGTGTCAGAGTGGAGCGACATGTCTACCCGAGGACTGTTGTTTCAGTGATAATGTGTCAGAGTGGAGCGACATGTCTACCAATAAGTTGTTGTTTCAGTGAGCTAGCATTATAAAGATCCAATTAAGCGTGTTGTTCTAGTACAAAGCGGACATCATCATTTCACTGAATATAACTTGTTCTCTCCATGCTTTAGCAGATAGCTGCAAAATTGTTCGTTCGACGTTAAACAAAATTCACTCACTCATTACGCTGTACAATGTGAACCATTACTGTCCGTAGAAACCATTCGTAAACACGCTTTGTAATAAGATAAAATCTATATAAATTATTTATTCTAAATACATAGAAGTCAAAGCCAATTAATATAGCCCTATATTGTTTTGTTTATTTCAGCTACACTTAAGATTATACAGATACTGGCATGTGTGGGTTTGGTTTTCTACTGTTTATTCGTTGTCACAGGGGCCATGACCATTTTTTGGACCAGTCACTGGAAGAAAGCAAAGGCTATCAAATATTCAACGGTCGTATTTGCACTACTGGCAGGTTAGTTTCAAATATTATTTTACATAGCTTAAATTTTATATTAATATGTAAAATAGAACTAAAATCTACAATAAAAATGTATTCAGACAAAAACGGTACACCTATTGATTGCTGAGCCATCGTGGTCGTGATCGTATGGTAGTTGGATTTACATCTACATGTGCAATCAGTGCCTATCACCACTAAAGTTGTGAGTTCGAATCTCGCTCAAGGTAAGGTGTACTCGATACAACATTATGTGATAAAGTTTGTTAGTGACTTGAGACATGTCGTCTGTGGTTTTCTTCATGTACCGCGGTTTCCTCCACCAATAAAACTGAGATAATGTTGAAAGTGGCTTGCAACAGGTCAGCGGTTTTCTCCGGGTATTCCAGTTTCCTCCACCATTAAACACAGGCATTTGACCGATGGACCTTAATTTCCCCGTGTTTGCCACGGGGGTACGTATTTTCAGGGCTATTAACGATGTAGGGCCTCTATTTAATTGTGGGTCCTGGGTCCACACGAATACTAGAAAAATACACAAGGTAAGAAAGAAAATCACTGAAAATGGCGGCGTACTACTAAATTTCTTATTATTGTCGATTTCCCTGATTTCTGAAAAATAAACGGATGGAATGCACTAACCTTGTGGACCCCCATCAGCTGTTGTGCCACTGGTTTACTCTCATATTCGTACTATTTTGCATTTTTACCCCCGACTATCTGTTCCCAAGACAGATTGTAAACGAACACGGAGGTCGACCACTTATTTTCTATTACGCGGCACGCGATTGGTCAAGGCAAATTTCCGGAAAAGAATTGACCAATCGCGTGCCGCGTAACAGAAAATAAGTCGACCTCCGGGTTTGCTTTACAATTTTGTTTCTTACCTTGTGTATTTTTCTAGTATTCGTGTGGACCCAGGACACACAATTAAATAGAGGCCCTACATCGTTACTAGCCCTGAAAATACGTACCCCCGTGGCAAACACGGCGAAATTAAGGTCCATCGGTCAAATGCCTGTGCCATTATACACTATAACCTTAACACTAACCCTACTGATTTCCCCACATCAAAGTTATCTACGATTTGCTTAGCCAATGAAATGGAACTTGTTTTTTTCGTTTAAAAACATCGATCCAAAGTAATTTTAATTGTAATAACTATTTAAATGTATAATCGGTTACATTGAATAGTTGTATTGATTCGTGGAAGTGTTATTGTAATTATACCAATTACACTCAGGATTATTATATTAAAATATTTCAGTCCATAACAGCGATCAAAATCCCAAAACTCAATACTTTTAAAGTTGTATGTATATTATATTTACATAAAACCAATATTTATGAAAATATTATTGTATTTCCTTCCGCGGTCGATGGCGGAATTAACCTTTCACCTCCTTCTTTTCGGTTTGTGTAATTTTGGGTAAACAAATTGATCATGGTTAAGTGTGCAGTATTTCAACTATTTTCATTGACAAGAACAACTTTACAAACAATAAGATAACATAGGTTGAAAGGTGGCACGGTGATAGGCATGTAGACGGGTATACCGAATGACACAAGAAATTGGACACTTACACTATACTTTTAAGATCGCTTCAGCCAATAGAATTATACGTTATTTTAGCATGCTTAGCGAGACACAAATCGGATAATATACATTTTATATTTAACAACAAGAAGTAAAACATAAAAATATCGCGCCATGACATGAATAGCCACTCGTAGGACTCGTGTCGGTTTTGTTGACTTTCCAAACTGCGAAAATAAATGTCAGTTCGTGAAGCGTTTTTAAAAAAATACTAAATTGCGTCCATCTGTTTAACAAACGTGTTATTATTTTTAAATGAACGCGTAAATCACTTGATAATATGCTCGTTTATAATAGTACAATAAAACCGATGTGTAATATTTTACAAAGATCGCGCAAATATGGAGGGGGCATGGTGGCCGTGATCGCATGGTAGTTGGATTTACAACTATCTATGCAATCAGTGGCTGTCAACCCTGATGTTGTCAGTTCGAATCTCGATCAGGGAGAGGTGCACAAAATTATGTGATAATGTTTGTCAGTGACTTGCTACAGGTCGGTGGTTTTCTCCGGGTTCTCCGGTTTCCTTCACCAATAAAGCTGACCGCCACAAAATAACTGAAATATTGTTGAAGGTGGCGTTAGACACCATCAAACAAACGTAAATATGGAGAATTACACATTTAAATTAACAATTAGTGCATATATTTTGCATACGGCGGGATCAAATATCGCTCCAATGACACAAAAGGCCACTCGTCGATTATTCATGCGCTTTATTATTATTTTTTCAGTTATAATGCTGGCAGTCTGTGTGGTACTTTACAAGAACGACAAAGGATCTGATGGAAATACTTTGGCATATGCGTGGTTTTTCACTATAATTGCCACAGTTGTGGCAGGCATTGCAGCACCGTTTTATCTTGTTGATGCGTGTAGAACTGTCGCGCCAAAGAAACCAGACAAAGAACAGTTTTTCAAAAACATTAATGTTCCACCAAAGCCAACGATGGCCAAATTTGACAACGACGTAGAACCCGATACCTTCAAATTCGGCAATGGTGGACGACCACCGTTATTGAGTGAACTGCGGAGACAACACACAACTTTCATCCACCCACCACCAAACCCGGCAAACAAAAAGCTGACACAAAAAGATATAACATCTTTTCCACTGCCACCTACCAAAACAAAACTGAACCTTTTTGACAAATCTGAAGTTGAAGATCACCCTGCTCCACTAAAATCTCAAATAATAACTACAAATGGCAAAAACCCGAATCATCGTGACGAAGATATTTCGAGTACTAAAAGTACGGATTTTGGCTCACAGTTGGTGGACATCGAGAATGAAAGTTTTGAAAACCACAGTGTATTCAAATTTCACAAAACAAAAACAATTAATAAAAACGGGAAAACAATGCTGAAAATTCAAAATAAAAGTGCCAAACTTCCACCGGTTATGATGGTCATGCCAGGTGTGGATGAAAACGACGAGGAAATTGTCGATGATTCACAAAGTCGTCGAATGGCGACAAAAAATCGTGCAGTATCACAGTGGGAGCAAGAACAAATGAGACGAAAATTAGCACCATATTTCGTTGACCTAGAGATGAAAAACGATGACGAAAATAAGGAAAAAACTACGGAACAGTTACAAAAACAATTAAAATTACTCGCAAAAAAAGATAAGCAAAATGAAAAAGTTATCAAGAAAAAAACGAAAGATCTTTCTGGTATATACATAGATGACAATATCACACAAGAACCACCTAAAAAACCTAAAAAGAAGCAAAAGAAAAAGAAATTTAGTCGACCATTTTCCAGTAAATCTGAGTATTCCGTAAATTCAGAGGTAGAAACTTGTGTCAACACTTACGACAGAAAAGAAAGTTTCCATCAACAAAATGGCATTTCAATATACAATGACATAGAAGAAGAGGACGTGTAATTAGAAGTGTTTTATAACGGGAATTGTTTTGGAGAAGTCAGCCATTTTGTTTTGAACATGAGAAATACAGTCATTACTGCAATGCAAACTAAACAAATTATGTATCTTATGGAATAAACGTGATTAAAATATTAACTCAAATAAAGGTTAATGTCAAGTTTTAATTTACACAATTATTATCCAATGAGATTCGCCGCTCTTCCCCTCTTGTTCCAGTTTTTAATATACTAGTAATAATATTTCCAGTTGATATGGCAACATATGACAATATACAGTAGTGGTCGACAATATAGCAAACCACAACAATATTCCCTTAAACAATCCCCAAACTCTCATACACAAAACTGAAAACGTCAGATGTACGAACTTGACCTTAAATGAGATCTTTTCATTGGCTATAGTCGGCATTTTAACAGCCGATGTGTATATAGAACAGCTGTTGTAGGATGGGGAAATCTTTTAAAATCTGTAGTTATGAATGAAGTTTATTTATACCTACACTGACCTCAAATGAGATCTTTTCATTGACTATAGTCATGGGAAAATCTTTTAAAAACCGTAGTTACGAATGAAGTTTATTTATAGCTACACAAAAAATCCATAAACACACAGATCAACTTATATCGGTCAACGCATTGGGTTTAGCACACAAAACAATACAATTTTATGCAATCAAGTTCGTACAAAAATATCATCAGCCTTAAAATGGGAGACATTGACATTTAAAAGGTAGTGAATCAATTGTACGGTTCCAGCTTCGCTGTCACCGTGCAATTGATTCGCTACCTTTTAAATGTAAATGTCTCCGATAATATAATGTCGATTGAAATATATATCCTAGTTTGGGGTTACAATTAGGGAATATAATCCACCTCCTCTTGGTATTATCTCCTGATATTTTAGTTATCCAAGGGATGAATGCGTATCTATAAATGAACAATGATATTTTTTACCCATATCTGCCCAAATTCGAAAGATCACACACTTTAAGAATGACAAATATAGACAACACAAAAACATGATCGCTCATAGACTTGTAGCAAGTCTAGATCGCTCTAGATTAACGAATTATCAGACAAGAATGTAAAATAGGTGGTATGTAGATCATTTAGTTACTGTTTACATTATGATACAGCCACTGATTTTTACGTTGGTGTTGCTTCGAAAAACTATTCCATACACGAAAAATATCCAACATGATATCCATATCACCTGTTGGTCGTGTTGTTTAACAGTAACACGACGGGTCGCAGTAGTGGAACAAGAACTGTTAACCCTTCCGGAGCACGTGAAATCATCCGCGGTTTTTAGTGGGATTCATGTTGTTGGATCTTTAGTTTTGTATGTAGTACCGGTATGTTGTAGATAATTGTTTGTCAATTTGCTCTTTTTCGTTTGGACTTTGAATTGTATGTCCTTCTTCGAATTATGACTTTTGATTGCCCCTTTGACGAAAATTAAGGTATTCAAAAATACACTGAAAACAAAAACAGAGTATGCTTCTTCAGTATTCTAATGCAAAACTCGCACTGGCATCGATTGTATGGGTCATATATATACATATACATGTATATACCACATTCTAGTGGCACAACACACACGGACTTCTATGGATTGTCAGTGCCACACTGGCCCAGTGGGATAGGTATGATTTACCGCATTCTGGTACAACGCACACGAACACCCTTCCATAGATGGCCTGTGGGATATGTAAAATTTCCATACACCGCGATTGCATTAATATATAAATTAAGTGATTTTGACGACCGACATGATATATTCATCTTGAAAAAATATTTGATTTTTTTTGTAACTAAAATTAAACTGAACAGATCCGCGTTTATAACCTTATTGATCTATTTCAAATTATATACAACACATTTAAAATTCATAATTGTTAAAAAATAAAAATGTAGTATAATTTTCCAATAAATGTGACATTATTTAATTTTATGATCCATACACCATTATATAATTTATTTATAAACAATAAATTGTGATGCGTCATTACATAAACAGAATTTAAATTACCGGTAGTACGTTTGAATATTATATATACATGTATATGTAATACTGTACTGGATTGTCGCCATGATATAGCTGAAAAGAGGGCCCGGGTGGTTCAATGAGCTAGGTAGTTGGATTACCTAACCACTCATACGATATGGGTTCATGTCCGGCTTCGTAAATTACAAAAAAGGGTGCACTCGACTCGTAGCCGCAAGTGATAAAGTTTACCAGTTACTTGTCCATGGTCGGTGGTTCTCTCCGGGTACTCCGGCTTCTTCCACCACTAAAACTGGTCGCCATGATATAGCTGAAATATTGTTGAAAGTAGCGTTAAACACCAAAAATCAATCAATCATATAGCTGAAAAATTGCCAAGTTGGTGTTAAACAACAATCACTCACTCACTCGTTTGTGTTTAACCTCGAATCAGTTTTTACTGTTCACGTTTACTTTTCCAAATTTTATGTTAGGTTTAGGTTTCGGTTTATGGTGGTTCAACAATATTTCAGTTATATCGTGGCGGTCAATTTTATTGTTGGAGGAAATTGGAGTACCCGGAGAAAACCACCAACCTGCCGTAAGTCACTGACAAACTTTATTGCATAATGTTATATCGAGTACACCTCGCTATGAACGGGGTTCGAACTCACAACTTTAGTGGTGTTAGGCACTGATTGCACAGGTAGTTGTAAATCCAACTACCATACATTTACGACCACGATGGCCCTCTCCAAATGTTACAATGTTAAGATCTTGCTATTGCAACATTTAACATCTAAAAGTTCAAACGAGGTTCCTTTCACTATTTACTTTTATTGTTATCGAATTATAGTAAAGTATGTGCATGCAACACTATCAAGCAATCACTAGCTGTCTGGAACATGGATTCGGAGATCCGTCCAATGTTTGACAGACACAAAACGCCAAGTTACATTCTATAAGATGATGATTATGTCCACTTTGTACTAGACCAACACGGTTTGTCGGATCTTTATAGTGCTAGCTCACTGAAACTACATACATATCGCTCCATTCGGACACATTATCCCTATTCCGAGCCGACGAGTCTCTGCTCTTACTGCTTTATGATGCGTGTGATTTTGAAAGACATAATTCAGTTTTGTGATAAAATAAACTGATAAATTACACAAAGATTAGTCTATTTAATGTTTTAATTTACCCTCGTTTAACCGGGGGTATATATGGTTCACGATGTCCGTTCGTTCGTTCGTCCGTCCGAAATATCCGCAATCTATATTTCCAATTATATTTCCGGACGGATTACAACCAGTTTTAATGTCTGTGGGTGCAGTGAAGTACTATGTATATTTATTTTTCGGCATCATTGGGATGCGATCTCAGTAATTATAACATAGTTCTACAACCTGGATCTAAAAACTCGTCTTTAACCGAGAACCGGGGTTTAAAGTAAAATTTGTCACAACAGGTGTTTATTGTGGGTCGAAATGGAGTCCAAATATAATGGGACCCAACAACATATAACTCTATATGAACTCACATTTTGAACTGCTGTTTTCAATTAATTGTTAACATTTGCAGTTTATTGAACTATTGTAAATATATGTGAAAGTAAACGTTTAACTATTAAACATATGAAGTTCATTGAACTCCTGTAAATTTATGTGAAAGCAAACGTTTAACTACATTTTGTATTAAACATATGAAGTTCATTGAACTCCTGTAAATTTATATGAATTCATACGTTTAACTATTAAGCATTTGAAGTTTATTGAACTCTTGTAAATTTATGTGAAAACATACGTTTAACTGTTAAACATTTGAAATTTATTGAACTCTTGTAAATTTATGTGAAATCATACGTTTAACTGTTAAACATTTGAAGTTTGTTGAACTCCTGTAAGTTTATGGGAAATCGTTAACACTTGAAGCTTATTAAACTTTGTAAATTTATGTGAAATCAAACGTTTCACTATTAAACATTTGAAATTTATTGAACTCTTGTAAATTTATGTGAGATCATACGTTTAACTGTTAAACATTTGAAGTTTTTGAACTCCTGTAAAGTTATGTGAAATCATACGTTTAACTATTAAACATTTGAAGTTTATTGAACTGCTGTAAATTTATGTGAAATCAAATGTTTAATTGTTAAACATTTGAAGTTTGTTGAACTCCTGTAAATTTATGTGAAATCATACGCTTAACTGTTAAACATTTGAAGTTTATTATACTCCTGTAAATTTATGTGAAATCATACGTTTAGCTTATAAACATTTGAAGTTTTTGAACTCCTGTAAAGTTATGTGAAATCATCCGTTTAACTGCTAAACATTTGAAGTTTATTGAACTCTTGTAAATTTATGTGAAATCAAACGATTAACTGTTAAACACTTGAAGTTTATTAAACTTTGTAAATTTATGTGAAATCAAATGTTAAACTATAAAATATTTGAAGTTTATTGAACTCCTGTAAATTTGTGCGAAATCAAACGATTAACTATAAAATATTTGAAGTTTATTGAACTGTAAATTTATGCGAAATCAAACGGTTAACTATAAAAATATTTGAAGTTTATTGAACTTATGCGAAATCAAACGTTTAACTTAATTTATGTACAGTGTAATAATGTAAACCAGTATAAACCGATAACAGATGACATATCTGTAAGTGAAAGTTAACATGGTCTATTGATGAGGGCCTTGATAAATATATTGACATCAATATTAATTGGAGATTAAAATGTTTTGATACAAGATATAGGTTGGGAAGAAAACTAAATAAATACAGATTAATACATGGGCATTTCCATATTGGACTGGTTATCATCCCGAGACCCCCAATATGGGTCGAGTGATGATAACCAGGCCAATATGGAAATGCCCATGTATTAAACTATTTATTACATATTTCCGACATCTAGAAAAGAGACACCCATATTGGCCTGAGACGAAGTCGAGGCCCATATTGGCCCGTGCCAATATGGGCCTCGATATGGAAATGATCTTGTAGTAATCCGATAACCGGTTATTTTCTCGGGGTGTGAAAATATGGACAGTTTGCTTCCGGTCATATTGGTTATACAAAAATGCCTTTATTCTAACTAAGTATGTAATAAATTACAAATAAAATACCAATCTCTACCCAGAGTTGTCGGTCCTTACACTCACTCCAATCTCTGTCAACGGCTCATGCCAAAAATCTTGGCAAAATCCGTTTATTAAAGGGTAACTTGATATAAACCGGTTATAATGACTCCATGTATTGTAAAATATGTAAAGAATACCATATAACTAATATTTGAGAAGCTTCTTTGTTTATTTTCAAACGAAGATAAGGGATTATTTTTTATACGGTGATCAGTCATACAGCGCTGTTCTGGTTCCTTGTTGTAATAGCTTCTATAGTTGCTGAACATTACAATGGTAATATTTTATAAGAAGGAAACCAGTTTAATACAAAGGTAGACTACTTTTTAGCCGTTGACAGAGAGTGTAAGGACCGACAACTCTGGGTAGAGATTGATAAAATACCAGAGGACGTGTACTTGTTTATTGCGTTATAATATACGTGATGTAATGACGTTTATAATACTGTGTGGTAATGTTTTCATTGCTCAGCGAAGATGGCCATATTGGATGACAATTTGTATACCGGCATGCACAGAGCATGGGTTTTATGGTATTAGAAATACACGAAATCGAATGCCTTACTGATAAATAGATACTGATAGAGGGGTGACATGGTAGGTTCTGGAAAGACAACAAACCGGATGTCTAACTTGTAGATACATATATTGTAGATACTAGGCGGGTAATGTTTTAGACAGACGACAAACCGGATGTCTGATTGGTAGAAACTGATAGAAAGACAACAACATGGATGTCTTGCTGATAGATTCTAATTAGAGAGTGAAGCGTTGTTTGTTTGTTTGTTTGTTTGTTTGATGGTGTTTAACGCCACTTTCAACAATATTTCAGTTACCGGGTATATAGTGGCGGTCAGTTTTATTGCTGGAGGATAGCGGAAAACCCGGAGAGAAAAAAAAGCGACCTGTCGCAAGTCACTGACAAACTTTATCACATAATGTTGTACAACTCGCCCTGATCGAGATTCGAACTCGATCACATCATCGGTGGTGATAGGCACTGATTGCATAGGTAGTTGTGAATCAAACTACCATACAATCACGGCCACGACGGCTCCCTGAGTTAAGCGTTAGAAAGACCTAAGTGGCTAAGCGAAATTTCAGGTGCGTCACCAGAGATTTAAAATATCATTGTTACTCCTTTAATTTTAGAAAGCGTATGATGATGCTCCTTTGATTTCTTATGTTTGAAATATGGAATCAATGGAGGTGTGGTTTATTGTGTTTAATGCCAATATTTTATTTAATGGAGGTGTGAGTAACAGTTGTTTGCATTTGTTGTTTTTCGCGAGTTCGTTGAAATGTCTTCGCAAAATCTTGTTAATAGGTTTAGGTTTAGATTTATGGTGTTTAACGATACTTTCAACAATATTTGAGTTATATCGTGGCGGTCAGTTTTATTGTGGAGGAAACTGGAGTACCAGGAGAAAACCACAGACATGTCGCAAGTCACTGACACACCTTATCACATATGTTGTATCGAGTACATCTCGGCATGAACGGGTTCGATCTTGTTAATATATCTGGTTAAATAGTGATATTTGGTAATAAAGGCGTTTGATGTTGAGTGATCTCATTTTCTAATGCCGACTAGTTGGTATTTATTTCTCTCTCTTTGCACCCTTTTCTTTAAGAGGCTGTTTATATTTAAGACTGGTTGTATGTTGGTTGTCACTGTTGCTATAGTTTATAATGTGTCATATTGTTTCACCTTTTAAAAACAGTGAATATTACAGGGTTATACATAGATGATCTGTTATGATATTGATGTGTACTGGACGGTTTAATGTAATTTTTTATTTCAAGAATTATTGTATAGAAACATAAGGCCTCCATATACACTGATATGAAAAAGAATCATTTCAGTCTGCGTATTTTCATACGCGATTTTTTACAGCGGATAGTGAGCTTATTCAAAGAAGTCTAAAAGTTCACCATCTTTCTTTATAAATTCAAAAACCGTCATATCTAAATTCTTGATAAAATGTAATGCTTTCTCTATGGCCAAATTTCGTCAATATTTTTTTTAAATGTGGAAGATTGTTGAAAGTGGCGTTAAACACCATAACCCTAATCCATAACCCTCTTTGAAATGACTTCAAATGTTTGAATTCGTAGATTTCTGGGCTGCACGTTGACCCATACTTGCGCCAATGACAAACACAAAAAAAATAATTATTGTCTAAGACAAGGTCCAGAAAAATGATACCGTCGGTGTCACACAAAAAGTCAGCTGCCCCTCTATCTCTCTCTACCGCATCAGAGAGTTCATTGAACTATAGGTGTGTTTACTTGTTTGTAATATTAAAAGTAAATAACCACGATTCTAGATTAGGACAGTAATTGGATTAGGGTTGTTCGTGTCATTAAAAAAAAATTATATCAGATCCTTCTTTTTGAACTGCATCAGAGTTCATTGAACCTCCGATTTGTATATATGCTTCTAATATCAAAATGAACCTAGCATGTCGGGGCTATAGTGTAAAAAAACTGATTAATTGAATTTGGTTGTAATGCCTCAATCTTATACTGTCACGAATATCAACCATACAAGAAAATGATTATGTACACATTAACTGTATTTTTCCGTGACAAAGTTTATTTGGGAAATTATTGGTGTGTATAGAAGCAATTCCGTTATGGTCGCTGATTGGTAAAAAAAAGTGGTTAAGAACACATTGAATAATGTCTTTATTGAAACCAGATCTTCTCAACATTAAACACGTGGTGTTGACGATTTGAAGTATGACGACAAAATAATGGCAATGACGTAGAGACTAATAATTCGATACGAGGCTCAACAAACGAATTCAGAGATTGGGATCAGTATTTTTCTTTCTAAATTATATCGCCATAATAAAGATATCTATGTAAGGTATTCCTTATCAAAGGACAACAAAACAGATAGAATTGCTTCAATGCAGACCAATGATCTCCCAAATAAACCACCTCTCACAGAAAACAGACGACTGTGATTTCACAAACAAGAGTAGAGGCCCAATGGGCGAATCCAATTAGTTTCTAGATTTCACTAGCTTGATATCACAACCATATACAATATATATGTATACAAATGTTCATTTCAGTGAACTCTCTGATGCAGTAGAGAGAGCTGATAATAAATTTTTTGAAGCAGATTATCAATGATGACATCGAAAATTTTAAACAATAGTCTCACTGCCTAAATTTGTCTTGGACAATAATTATTTCGGATGTTTCCTCAGAAAATACTGCAAGCAAGTCATATGCGCAAGTGTGACCCAAGAAATATTTGATAGTAGAAATTTTGAAGTCATTTTTATATATATATATATATATATATTCATTTATTATAAAGGAAAATATAATTACTTTTCACTGACTAGGATATTACATTGGTACATGAGTCAAAGAACAGAAACCGCGTCAGAGGTATAATGGTTAGCGCGCTCGCCTCGAGTGCGGTAGATCGTAGATAGGAATCCCGATCGGGTCAAACCAAGGACTATACAATTGGTATTTGTTGCTTCTCCGCCGCTAAGCACGCAACATTAAGGAGAGAGAGTAAATACTGGTTGGCTCGGACTCAGGATAATGTGTCCGGGTGGGGTGACATGTCTATCCTCGGACTGTTCTTTCAGAGAACTAGCACTATAAATATCCAACTAAGCATGTTGTTCTAGTACAAACTGAACTTCATTATCATTTGGCGTTAAATAAACACTCACTCACTCACTCACTCACTCACTCACTCACTCACTCACTCACTCACTCACTCATATAGACACTGTTTGAGATCAGATGAATGACCAAAAATTAGGACAAGAAAGCCACATAATCAACTAACTTTGTGAAAGGTGGTTCGCGGAGAAAAGATGCACAACCTGTGAATTGGTTGGGTGGTTATATTACGAAGCAGATATTTATCCGAGACCCAAAATAGTACAGCGGTTTATGAGTTTGGCATAAAACCTCGCAAAATGAAAACGACATATGTTGTTCCGTTTAAAAATGCTAACAGATTACCTCTAACAGGCAAATTGTGTGAGTAATTGTAGGATTTTTTTAGGAAACCCGGAGAGAGGACCTCTATACGTACACATGTACATATACATAAATAAGGCGAATGGTATTGCTACTGAGGAATAAGAAATTTATGGAAAAGGTTCGGAAAGATCAAAAGTGCAAACTCCAATAACGTATTTGGCACGTCGAATGAAAGTTAACTTTTAGAATAAGAGTAGATCTCGCTATTTACTCATTTTGAGAAACTGGATTGGTTTTGTTTAGGTTTGGTTTATGTTTTGTTTAGGTTTGGTTTATGTTTTGTTTATGTTTGGTTTATGTTTTGTTTATGTTTTGTTTAGGTTTGGTTTATGTTTTGTTTAGGTTTGGTTTATGT
>MJUT01017050.1:1631651-1649122 GCA_002080005.1 Gigantidas platifrons | reverse complement strand
GTTTATGTTTTGTTTATGTTTTGTTTATGTTTTGTTTAGGTTTGGTTTATGGTGATTAACGCCATTTTCAACTATATTTCTGGTATGTCGTGATGGTCAGTCTTTTATTAGTAGAGGTAACCAGAGAAAACCACCGACATGTCACAAGTCACTGACAAACTTTATCACTTAATGTTTTATCAATTATGAACAATACGACAGTATTGATGGTGATGATGATGATGATGATATTATTTTTATGTACATTCTTATATATTTATATATGTAGTATGTATAGCTAATGAAATGGTACATATGCGAAATATTGTCATTGTATATTATAGGATTAAACACTGTTTTTTTAGGAAATTATCTATGTATAGACTCCGGCAACTCACTCACAAACTGGTATGTAAAGTTTGTGAGTGAGCTGCCGGAGTTTATACATACATAATTTCCTAAAAACAGTGTTTAGTCCTTATAATTCTTATTCTTGGACATCGTGTTGTTTTCGACGTTAAATACTAATAATTCTTGGTGGATTATTTGTTTCATATTCCTACGCCGTAACGTTAACGCTACAAAAAAAGTAGTACAGTAAACGGATATATTGATTTATAAATTCCTTTCGAATGACGTAGAATAAGTGACGATATCCAATCAGATTACGAGTTAATGATAAGTTCTAGTAAGAATAGAATTATATGTGATTTATTTTACAAGGTGGCTGTAAATGAACATGAAACCTATCTATGCCATGAAAGCTCGACTTTTTATCATATTTATTAAATCATGTACCTTGTATGAGTGACACAAATTTTTGTCCAAATGTTTAAAAAAAAAAAAAGAGCAATGAAATTTATTAAACATTTTTTCCGCAATTACCACACTAGTCTATAATTTAAGTCGTATTGAATTAGTACACGTAGGTCTGAATTTATAACCAAAACAAGTAAAGTTTGAAGCTACCACAGTGAGTCAGTGAATGTTGTTTAGCGCCAGCTCTGCAAACTTTCAGCTATATCATGGCGAGAGCAAGTTAATTTCCAATGAGATGATAATGAGAGCCGCTTTGTACTAGACCAACATGCTTAGTTGGATTTTTATAGTGCTAGCTAACTGAAACAACAGTCCGCGGACAGACATGTCGCCCCACTCTGACATATTATCCTGATTCCGAGCTTACCAGGCTTTGCTCTTTCTCCTTAATGATGCGTGTTTAGCGGAGAAGCAGCAAATACCAATTTTAGAGTCTTTAGTTTGACCCGACCGGGGCTCGAACACGCGATCTATACTAAAGTGGTAATCAGAAGCCATATATCAAGGAAGGACAGAAAATACAATGACAAAAAAGGGACACATGGAAAACTCCTTACCAACTGTTCTTACGTGTCATGTTTGCGTGTCATTCTCCAAACACAGCAGTCATTCGAGTACGCCCCGTCCTAAGTAAGAGTTGCGTATTTGAATCTTTTTTCTTGCCTCATTTGGGAGTGAGTTCCATACCTGTGCTGCCTCATATCTGAACGGAATTCATACCATATGTTGCAGTGTGAAGCATTGGAACTTCAGCAGTATATACCAGGGGCAGATCCAGGATTTCAAATTAGGGGGGAGCGGAGCGAGGCGCGAAATTTTTTGGGGTATTTCGTGTGAAAAATCACGATTTTACGCAAAAAAATCATATTTTTTCCAATTTTAGGGGGGGGGGGGGCGCACCCGGCGCGCCCCCTCCTTGGATCCGCCCCCTGTATACATATATCAACAATTTTAAAGGTCTCCAAGGCAATAGTGCGAATTATGTGAGTCTTGAAATTCATATGTACTTTTATAATCATCATATATAAAGCGGAGCCCACGTTCATGTATTTTTTTTTCAATCTTAACAGTATTTTGTTCTCTACAAAGGTACCAAGTCAAAGGGCAATAACTGAAATTTAACACGATAAAAGAATAACATGGTAAGCTAAATGATGGCCAATCCTTTTTAATACATTTGATTGCTTTGCAACCTTTTTACAAATATTTGAAATATGCAAGTTGAAATTTAATTTGAAATCAATAGTTACGCGCAAAAGTTTGACTTCATCTTTACATGATATTGAAATACCATTTAGATCAAACAAATAATCTCACTGTGTAGCCTCTTTCCAACAGATATTGCTTGGAATTGTTCTGGGTTGGGTCTGCATTTCTGTTTTTATATCTCGTCGTTCCCTCAGTGAAGTCGTGATTCTTGGTTCTTTATGAAAAAAGCTGACGAGGCAATGGACCAATAACAACAGAGCGAACAACCACATGTATCTTTCCACAAATCATTGGAACCCTCCTCCCCCCCCACACACAACTTCAGCTGCAGGAACTGCCTTGATACAGACACAAAAATGTAGAGATTGTTATCGAGACCCTTAGTTTGTGTAACTTAAATATCAAAGAAAAAAACTACATACTAATTTTAGTTTTCATGCCAAAGCATTGATATAGTAGACTTATTAAAGTGAATATCGAGGATTTCATTCTTTGCGAGGTTATTAACTTTAGTCTGTGTACTTTGCATTATTAGTAGTATTACCATGTTGTTATTTGGTTCAGCGTGTTGAATAGTAAATCTTCAATTCTATATTTAGACAGAGAACGACAACTGAGACGATAAAAAAAGTTCCTCTCCCAAATTATCCCGTAATGATTATCAAACTACATGTAAACTCATATTTTTTAAAACACCAGTTCACATTATTACTAAATTCTATCAAGGATTTATATAGTAGGATCCTACAATATAAATCCTTGATTCTATATTTAAAAAAAGAACGACAACTGAAGCGACTGATTTAATCTTTACATTTTAAAAAAATTTCCTACAATACATTAAAAACACTTCAAATAATGTTGTATGTAAGAATTTATCAAAAATAACCGTAAAAAGATGCATTTTCAGTTTCAGGTCTTCCTCGGTCTTCAATGCGACTCACCGGTTTTCAATCATACCACAGGTACTCTTTCGCAATAAAGATATGTTCGGTGTACATCAACAAATCCCAAAGTGCTTTGCGTAAACTTCCTGAATCCATGCAAAAAGCTTTGTTAGAAACGTGGAAAATTGTAATGTGAAAGAGACAAAACCACTCAAAATTCTTGTTTTTTCCCCTCCTATGAAGTTTATTCTAAAAGTATGACAAAATAATCTGCCTCCCAATGTGAACCAATGGTTATAATATCGAGGTTGTAAGTTCGGGATTAGGAAATCTTTCTCATGGTTTTGTAAGAAAGAAAATAAACAATGGAAGTTCCAAATAGAATAAGGAATTATCTGAAAAAAATGCTCACAGATAAAAGACTCACTCTAAATACGGTCAACTATCTGTAACTCTACAGTAGAGGACAGTTATTTAAAACTAAAAACTTTTTATAGATAATCAACAAAATTCCAAACATGTCTAGAGCAAGCAATCCAATGGATAACTTTGAATATCAAAGGGCCATAGGTAAAGGAAGTTATGGTGAAGTCTCCTTATTTAGACATAAAAGAGATAGAAAACAGGTAAGGGTTTCTAATTACTGAGTATGTATACAATACACCAAGTTACACTCCCTGGGTGACTCCCGGTCCTTATTATTCTGATAAGATTATTTGATTAAGAGCAGGTACGACCTGAGAAGCTAGTGATGGATAGGCTAATTTAGCGTCATAAGACTTTCATTTAGAACAAAATACAATTAATATGTAATGTCACTGAAAGGAGCAGGTAATTATTTTTTTTGTTTCCGAAATTTTTGTCAATCTTGTTAAAAAGTAAAAACTTAAAATCCTCGAAATGTATATGCATCATAGAAACATCAATAGTAGTCGCAGGAAATGGAGATTCTAATGCAATTATAATGTAACGCATATTTTCATTGGCTATCGAAAGCTGTCAAATCTGCAGTTGACATGCTTGAAGTAATGCTATATTCCTATGCCAAATGCACTTGTTTGTAAACAATATGGCTGACCCAGATATTTCCGACTATGAATTTGACACTGACGACCTATTTAGGAGATAACTACAAAAATGAATATTGTATTTGAAACTTTCACGACATCAATTGCAGATTTGATGGTCGCAAATCGAGTTTACTGTCCATTCTAATGCTTTATTTATTGAACATAAAAATGTACATGTATTCTTGCATATCCCTGGGTCTAAAAATCACAAAAATTAAAATTCCGGGAAATATTGTTGAACGACTTTGGCACATAAACAACGTGACGTCATATAAAGACTTTCAGTTTAAAATGTAAAGATTAGACGTTATTTGGCTTTGTATATGCTTCAATTTAGATAGAATTTAACTAAAGTAAGTTTTCAAGGTAGGCATTTTAATTATTTTTGTGTCTTGTTGTACATGTGACATGTAGGATTTCACGTTTTCAAGATGGCGGATACTTAAACAACTACATTACTATTTTTTTTAGCGGAAGGAATTTGAAAAGTGCATATATTTCGTCATTTATTTGTATGTTTTCAAACTAGTGTGTACATGTTGGGAGAATATCATAAGAATAGGAATAACAGTACTGTATTTGAAGAATTGTCTGTGTCAATTGTGGATTTGATGGTCGGAAATATCCGTTTTACTGGCTCCGCTTCACGTTGCTAGTAAAGCTGCATTTGCAACCGTCAAATTCCTTCTACACTGTCTTCTGCTACATCTGAATGAGTTCTTTTGTCACGCTTGGGAGGATTATCTTTAGAAGTGTTCCCGGTCTTTTTTGCTGCAAGCATAGTTTGTAGTCTTCACACCTTTTTGACTATTATCCCCAGTAGGCATAATGGTTGGTAAATCACTTTAAAAAATCCATATCAATAGCCTTTAAATGTTGGTTACAAGAATCTGTTTTTCATTGATTGAGATCACAAAATTCAATGTTTTTCCACTCAAAAAGCATTTTTATAAAGCTGAAAAATTTCCACACAAGATGATTCTATTTCGAATGCTGTCTTGCATCAAAATCCAGCTTAAAAAAGCCAAAAACTGCAGAGCTGAAATTAACTCACTACTCTAACGGCGGCCATCTTATTATTCATACATATTTAACATACGATACGTTTTTATCTATGTCTGTAGTTACTGTTTCATTTATGTTGACAATTTTAAATTGAACGTATTTCTATATGAGAGATCGTTAGTTTGCAAGTGGGTCTTTTAGTATTTTACATTCATTATTCTCATCGCCGACATCAGGGGATGCCAGGTTTATATCTCCCCTGGGGATGCAGACTGCAGACACGATTTAGCACCTCCATTTTTAAAAAAAAATTCTGTTTATCTTCCTCCATTCCAGGAGAGTTGTGTTCAAAGAGACGCCTAATCTACTGGGACCGTATCGAACCTAGGATGACAACAAAAAAATGGAACACCGAAATTGACTAGATACAACTTTATGTAATAGAGTTTATCAGAGACTGGCGGTACTCCGGTTTTGTCCACCAATATAGCTGTCTGCCACGATATAACTGAAAAGGTTTTGAAAGTGGCATTAAACACCATTTATAACCCTAACCCTGTAACTTTTGTTTTTAAGTCTGTCCTATCTATTTCCTTACGTATTTAGTTGATTGAAAATAGTAATTTATTTTATAGTATGTTTTGAAAAAAATAAACCTTGCTAAAGCCTCAAAGAAAGAGAGGTCATCTGCTGAACAAGAAGCTAAACTGCTGTCTAAACTAAAACATCCAAATATTGTTGCATACAAAGACTCTTTTGAAAGAGAAGGACAGCTTCATATTGCCATGCAGTTTTGTGAAGGAGGAGATCTTTACACAAAATTAAAGGAGCAGAAACAAACATTATTAGAGGAAAGACAAGTTGTGGAATGGTTTGTCCAAATAGCCATGGCTCTACAGGTAAAGTACACTGTTTTACAGATAGCAGAGATATCATTCAACATTGGTTGTTCTTTCCATTAGTCTGTCACAGGTAAAAATTATGGTTACCGGTATTTTTCTATTGAACAATAGACAATTTCTTCATTTTTGACTTGATTCTACAGGTTTTTGTAGGAGTTACTCCCCTATAATGCAGACAAAGCAACTAAGTGTCAGTATCATGTACAGTTCAAAGAAAATAACAGATATTTTACCCATATTCTGTATGAAATTTAAATGTTATTACTTTTGAATTTTTTATTTGCTATAAAATTAGCTTCTGATTTTGTACAAGGTTCCAGTATACATTTTAAGAAAATTATACTCAAATGCTTTATCCTTTCCGTTGATCTTGCATGAAATGGGAACCAGTTTAATTTGTTCTCCGTAAGGGATGTAACTTGTGTAAGACAGTGTATAATTTTAGAATCAAATTTGGAATGTCCAAATGGTTTACTCTGTAGCATTCTTTAAAACGACAAGTAAAAAGTATCTATATTTACTCAATGGTAGTATATTTGTGATATCAGTTTAAACATGTTTAATTCATACATAGATGTAAAAATAAGAACTGCATGGACATTTAAAATTACATGAAACAATCACACGTTTTTTTTAGTAGGGTTCATGTCGCTCAATCTTTAGTCTTCTGTATAGTGATTGGTGGACCATTGTTTGTCTATTAATCTTTTACATTTGACTGATGTATTGTCTGCCCTTAGATTTACTGCTTCTGTTTGTCCAATAGGTATCTTTAAACTGTTACATGCTTCAATGATAATGAACTGAAGTTGATTAAGACATCCTTAAAAACAATGGAAGGTTTAAATACTTTTATGTGACTTGCTGCTTAAAAACAATGGAAGGTTTAAATACTTTTATGTGACTTGCTGTAGGTGGATGGTTTTCTCCGGGTACTCCGGTTTCCTCAACCAATAAAACAAACTGACCGCCACGATATATCTGAAATATTGTTGAAAGTGGCATTAAACACCATAACCCTGAATGCTTTTAAGGATTAATATTGATGATACTTTGATGTCCTCTTTCAGTATATGCATGAAAGGAATATTTTACACAGAGATTTGAAAACACAGAATATATTTCTTACCAAAAGTAAAATAATTAAAGTTGGAGATTTGGGTATTGCCAGGTATGTAGTGAATAGAAACTGTTGTATTAGTATAACATATCTATTTATATCTATATAACTTTGAAATAAAATACCTGATGCAAATAATATGGTCCAGTTCCCTTTAAAAAAGTATGTGTAGGTAATCATGGAATTAGCTACCAATTAAAGCTGGAACCACTATGAAATTGTATAAAAATAATAGAGAAATGGAGAATTATCAAGTTAGTAAACTGTAAATGCATGGTTCTGTATAACTTCACATAATCTTTCATATTGCATACAGTTCACCACCAATGAAACTGATCTGCACAATATAACTGAAATATTGTTGAAAGTGGCATTAAATACCAAAACCCTAACCCTATACAATTCACTTTGCATGATTAAATTTTTTTCTGAGAAAAATGTGAGTCAAGTTAATTTTTTGATTTCAATTACTTTGAACTCAATCTGATATAATATCTGAACAAATCTGATATTTATTTGATTGATTATTTATAATCGTTTTTAATGTGTTAGCTCACCTGACCAATGGTCATGTGAACTTTTGCAATCAGTTTGTGTGCGTTGTCCATTTGTTGTCGTCGCTGTTAACAGTTCACATT
Source organism: Gigantidas platifrons (assembly GCA_002080005.1). Taxonomy (NCBI): domain Eukaryota; kingdom Metazoa; phylum Mollusca; class Bivalvia; order Mytilida; family Modiolidae; genus Gigantidas; species Gigantidas platifrons. Next base: position 1,641,493 of record MJUT01017050.1, on the reverse strand, counting down.
TTGATCATCTCTCTTGAAATTATTACTGGGTCAGTTGGAATGAAACTTTGCAGGAAGGATGTTTGTGAGATTCTCTATAAAAAAAATCCTCATTTTGTCTTGATATGGTAAAAAGCATGGCAGCCATGGGTAATTCTAGTTTCTGATTGGCTGAAAATTTTTAAATCATATACTGTTTGTGAGGCCTCCCATAGAAATTTACTATTATGTAGGCTTCTGATGAAAAACATCGACATCATTGAGAAATTTTGTTTTTGATTGGCACAAATTTAAAAATAAATCTTCTCTGAAAATTATTTTTTACTACAGTGTATGTTTTGAATCCCTAAAATTTCATATTAACATTAATTTAGAATGTAAAAGTAGAATTTTGCATTAAATGGCTTTTATATAAAAATGCAAATAACTACAAAAATATTTAATATTTCAATTTCAACATATATATCTTTTATTAAATTGAAATACTGTAAATAATTTTTCAGAGTACTAGACAGTTCAACAGATATGGCTACCACTTTGATAGGTACCCCATACTACATGAGTCCTGAATTATTTAGCAATAAACCATATAATCATAAGGTAGGATAAAGGTGTTAATTAGTACTTATGTTTTTTTGCTTGTAATTGATTAAATATCAATATTTTATCACACATCTACTGAAGACTGTGTATTCACAAGAATTAATAAAATATAAGGTACAGAAAAGTTTGGAAAGCTGCCAAATGTAAATGCAATCAAACCTGTATTAAGAGGTCATCTTTGGGACAAATAAAATGTGGCCTTATAAGACAGGTGACCTCTTAATAAAGGTTCAATTCATATGAAATTTTCTGTGACAGGACAAGAAAAAGATGACCTTCTACTACAGGTGACTGTTTAATAGAGGTGACCGCATGGGCAGGTTACACTATAATTAGAGTACCAATCAACTTGTAAGGCATAAATGTGTTTAAGACAAATATATTTTATGATGTTATACTTTCCAGTGGAAAGGATGGTCTCAGTGTACAGGTAAACTCACATGACCTTTGACATAGCTAGCACTATGAAAATCCAAATGAATATGTGTTCAACGGGTCTAGTAAAAAGTGATCATCATGATCACATCAGAATATAACTTATTCTTGCCATGATATGGCTGAAAAATTACTCTCTTGGTCATCAATCACTCACTCACTATTTAAATTAAGATTTAATAATGAAAAACTAAGTAAAAGAAAAATGAATTTGTTTACTCTGTTGCTAAATTTGATGCTTCAATAAACAATATGGAATGCATGGTGGTGTAATGATAAGCATGCTCACCTTGTGGGTTCGAGCCCAGATCGGGTCAAACCAAAGACTATAAAATTGGTATTTTTTGCTTCTCCACTAATCATGCAGCATTAAGGATAATTTTTTGGTTGGCTCGGAATCAAGATAATGTGTCCAAGTGGGGCAATATGTCTTTCTGTGGACTGTTTTGTTTCGATGAGCTACATTTTGTAGCACTATGAAAATCCAACTAATCGTGTTGGTCTAGTATAAAGCAGACTCATCATCATCTCATTGAAAATTAACTTGTTCTCGCCATGATATAGCTAAAAAATTGATGAGTAGGTGTTAAACAACAATCACTCACTCACTCTTCAATGAACAATACTATTTTTAATGTTAATCATTTTTTGATTGACAGTCAGACGTCTGGGCCTTAGGATGTTGTGTGTATGAGATGGCTACATTGAAACATGCATTTAATGGTAGAGACATGCAAGCATTAGTTTATAAAATTCTAAAAGGCAGGGTAAGCATTTTGTATGTAACTGTGGCTAAATCTAGTGGATATATGACTATTATGTAAGTTTAACCATTGACACTTTTTACCAAACTGCAAATACATGTTCGTTTTGCACTTCAGAAGTTTGTTCTTGATATTGCATCAAATCATACCTGTTCCATTGATTTGTGTGTACTTTGTTTTATTTTTATACATGCAATATGCTGTCAAATATTTGTATTCAGTATCAAATTAAAAAAAAAAAAATAAGAAAAGAAGAAAAAAATTTGGCTAGTTTCATCATTGATATTTTTTATTACAATAATCTTTAATTAACAAAACTTATTAAACAAATTTCTAGAAATCTATAAAAAGAAAATATATGTGAATTTATTTTCATGACATGATTAGATACATTAAAATTGCAATCTAATTTTATGTTGAACAGATGCCACCATTACCAAAGAAATATAGCTCTGATCTACATCAAATCATTCGTAACATGTTACATCAAGAAGCAGATAGAAGACCCACTGTTAGTCGAATTCTCAGAGATCCATACATTAAACGAAATATTGCCATTTTCCTGGAAGAAACCAAAAAAGGGTATATTTCACTTAGAACAAAGACATATTCTTTTTGACTTCATATGCAGATAAAGATATCAGTCATTTTATGCAATAAATTCATCAATAATTGTATTCCATTTTTTCATCACATGTTGTTTTCAAATTATTTACTAATTAAATAAATAAAATATGTTTGACCAAAGTAGATTTCTAGATCTATAAGTAATAGATAGACAACTATATAATTCAATCTGATGAATATCAAATCTCTCTCTTGCTCCCCTTTACTGGTATGTCACTGCATGTGAAATTTGAGTAAACACATTACGGGTTATATGTAACTGAGAATCCATAGCCCTTATGGTCTTTTTATTTGTGACCATAGAGCTTTGGATTTCACCGATTTGTAATCTTATGGATTTTCGACTCCAGCCAAGGTTGGTCCTTTCAGGTACTATAATCTCATGTGTGAAGTTCGTCGAATATGTACATTGGTACTGTTCAGTTAAATAAATATTTTTCATCAAGCTTCCATAGTTAATTATCTTTGAATATTTATATTTGCATCCTTAGATGGGATATAAATATTTATTGTTCCTAACTCTGCCCCTTATTGCGCCATCTTAACCAGAACAAAAGTACAGAAATATAGAATCGACTTTAGAAACATTTCCAAAATCCTACACATAATTTCCAGATAAAACCTGTGCAAAGTTAATATGTCTGTCTGTCTATATAATTTGTAAGTCGGAAGGTCTTTCCAGCCTGGAATCTCTTGAATTTATCATGTTAACTTGATGGTAAATGATTTACCTGAATTATCAGCTGTCAACTATATTTTGCATGCTACTTGAGGTACAAAGTCATGCTGAAAGTGTTACTAAAATAGATACACCATTGTAAGCAATGACAAATACATAAAAATATATGACAGAAATTTACCAAACACTGAATTTAAGAATATATAAGTTAGAGTAATGATTAAATATTATAAAAAATAGCTTATTATGTTGTACTTCCATAATAAATCGGCAATCCAACATTCTCAAGTCATATATATATTGTCAACATACCTAGACAAATTTGGTACAATTAATTTTTAACCTAGAAGATTGATTGCACCTATAAATTGGAACCCCTCTTTGGAAACATATTTTACTCCCCAAACTTCTTACTTATTGTCGAGTATATATGGTAGATCACTTGCTTTCATCCCAATTTTTCCTTTGATTCTTTATTTAAAAAAAGATATTTTATAAAAATTGTAGACGTCCAAGTACTGCTGGGCAAAGAAGACCTGTTACTGCACCAGAGCCAAGACCAAGGCCGGATAACTCTGTAAGTGTACCTGTGGGAAAATCTGTTCAAGTCAGTAGACCCATTGTTCATGTTCCTGGTGAAGATAACTTGGATAGTGGGCATAGTAACAGTCCAAATAATCTAATAGAAAAAGATGTAGAGCAACCAGTACCAGCTCCATTAAGGAAACCAGGTCATGCAAGAAAACCATCAGATGGTGCCAATAAAGAGTTACCTCCCATTGCAGAACATGCTAAACAAGGAGAAGAGAAGAAAAAGTTGACTTCATCTTCAGGTTCCAGTGAGAATGATACTTTAGTTGAAGTCCGTACTGTAAAAGAGGTACATGTACATACTAAGGCATGCTTTCAGTGGCTACAATAAACACATATATGCTATTAAGTGGGAGTATTGTAAACAGGAATATGATGTTTGACAGTTTGAAAGGGGTATTTGCTAAAAGTATCAGTTGAGAGATGAAAAAAAATTTCCAACTCGTGAGAGTCAGGAAAATTAGTGTTAAAACTGGTACTTATTGCAATTACATATCTCAAACTTGCCAGGTCTGTTTAATTACACATAATATCTATTTGGACTGAAGACATCTGATTAGAGTTTCCTATTAAATTGCATGAATTAATCAAAAATTGTAAAGTGCCTCTGCAAAAGGTAAAAAGTTAAATCGGACAACAGCTTTTGGTGTGTACTTGAATTTGATACCTTAAGATTTTGTAGGCTCTTTGCTGATTGGTCGGTTGAAAATATGAACCCTGACATGACCCTATACAGGATAATCATTAGATGTTAGTGTATCGCCAAAGAAAAAAAAAGTTTAATTGATACAACAAACATTTTAATTAGATTAGAATACTTATATCATTGAGCGTGAGGAGTATTTGGAACAAATGTACAATTACTGTGCTTTAATTAGTTTGTATAATTGTGTATAGTTTCCACAAAAATATGTTCTAAAGAGAATTTCAAGAAAAATGTTTGAGATATTCCAAAAGATTTTACTCTTGTTAACTGGATGCTACTTTTCACCACGGTTTCATAAAATTGAAGACTATTTATTGAAATATATAAACTGGTAATGATTCTTTTAGTATAAATTTTCTAGAAGAAAGCGGTCTCTCCAAAAAAGAAAAAAGAGAGTGCATTGAAAAAACGTGCTCGAGATGCAGAGACTGAATCTAGTCTAGATACAGACAGAAGTGATATAAGTGTGAGAAGTGACATCAGTGCTAGGAGTGACATCAGTGCTAGGAGTGACATTAGTGCTAGGAGTAACATTAGTAGTGAGGGTTCAGCTAGGTCATCTCCTAAAAAGAATATATTTAAAAATGTAAGTACAATTTGTAATTATAACACAAAACATGTAATAGACTTTCAATTTGAATTAGTTTATATATTTATATATATATGTTTTTCTCTTTATTTTCTGATAGTTTAGTATTATTTTTTTCTCTTTATTTTCTGATAGTTATGTCTCCCCCCACTTTGGTGGGTTGACATATTGTTTTTGTCCTGTCTGTCTGTCCGTCTGTCCATCACACAGTTTGTCAGCGCAACTCCTCTGAAACTACTGAACAGAATTTCATGAAACTTGGTAGGTAGTAAGGACACCATATGTAGCATAGTACCAGGAAATTTTGATCGCCTGAATTTTGTGGGAGTTATGTCCCTTTGAACTTAGAAATTTCCTGAAATTTACTACTGAAGCAGCTTGTCAGCGCAACTCCTCTGAAACTACTGAACAGAATTTCATGAAACTTGAAATATGTAGTTTAAAAACAGTTTTTTTTTTAATCGTTGAAGCTTAATTTTATTTGTTACCTAAATAGATTTTTTACCTTGACTACAGTTTGTGGGACGGGGGGAGACATCCGTTTTTGCAGGCAAAAACAAACTTTAATTTAGTATTATTTTTTCCCCTGTGATATGTACATTTTACATTTGTTTAGATTTTGTATCCATTTTTCTAATAATACTAGTTATAAGTCTTAATGTGTGTAATAAATACAATGAGATCATTGTAGTGTCTGTATCTAAGGGACAAATGATTTTACTTCAAATTATACAAGAAAATATCTTATCCCAGTTTGAGATAGCAAGATTTGGATGTAGATCTAAGTTACTATTTGTAAAATCTGACAGTGGATTAATAACTTCTATTTTCTATGGTTGTAATAACAAATGGTGAGACAAAGTATAATACATTTCAATATGTTCACAATTTGTTTTTCACCATTTTATGACGTTTATATTCCAGAAATGTGCAGTGCGCACTAAATTTGATATCTACATTTTTATTGTATCTTAATCATATTTAAAAAGATATCGGTGTTACAGGTGCCATTGATAACAATTTTTGTTCAGGGATCAGTGCTTATTTTCTTGGTACTCTGGTTTCCTCAACCATTAGAACAGACGGCCGCAAAAATTAGAAAAATTCTGTTGAAGGTGATGTGAAACACCTGCACAGTCATTTAGAAATTGTGGACAGTTAGAAAGTTGGAATAAACGAAACAAAATCACAATTTGTTTTCAAACCCACCGTAATTATTATGGAAAATAAGAGGACTGTTGTGTGATATGGTTTATCATTTCATAAAAAAGAAAATATTTTGATTACAGGTTAAGCACGTGAGTGTTATTATTAATTTGGTTGTTTTTAATCTGTTGTGTATTCCATAACTGAAATGTACAAGGAGTGTTTGGAAGGCATTCTCTATATAATTGAACATACCTAATTTCTACATACTTTTAGCAGCAAATGAACCAAAGCAAAATATATCTTGGTATATTTATTTTAGTTTTACCCCATTTAAAAAAAAAAATTCAAAATTTTATTTATTAATTTTGACTATGCTGGTATGTGGTAAGTGCCCTTTGGTGTACTTTCTCCCAAAGTCTTTAAGATTATTTAGCTTTCACATCATTCGACTATGAGCGTACCTGATGAATGTTATTATGAGCGTACCTGATGAATGTTATTATGAGCGTACCTGATGAATGTTATTATGAGTGTACCTGATGAATGTTATTATGAGCGTACCTGATGAATGTTATTATGAGCGTACCTGATGAATGTTATTATGAGCATACCTGATGAATGTTATTATGAGCGTACCTGATGAATGTTATTATGAGTGTACCTGATGAATGTTATTATGAGCGTACCTGATGAATGTTATTATGAGCGTACCTGATGAATGTTATTATGAACGTACCTGATGAATGTTGTTACAGAAACATGTGTGAACTAAACTAGATATCTACCTTTTTATTGAAAAAATAAATCAATAATCCAGTTTTTGCCTTCTCTGACAACTTCTTTACAATCAATAAAAAAATCTTTCTTTTTATCCAACATAAAAATAGCTTCTAGAGAGAAGTAAAAAAATGTTAGATTTGATTAAAGTACCAGAATTAAAAAGGGAAAAATTGTAATAAATGTTTTCAAGCTTTTGATAAAATAAACAATAAGAAAGTAATTCTTGCCAACTTTCTCCAAAAATATTCTTTAATATCTTTCCTCATTAATTTCACTTTGTTATAATTTTCCTGATGCCAAATACATTCCTTCCATCACATAAACTTTTAATCTTACCATGTGTGAAGTAGACAAAGTTTTTATGACTCCATGTGTGAAGCATAAAGTATGGAACAATCTGAAATAGACAAGCTTTTCCATGTGTGGAGTATAGAAAATATGAAAAATACATGCTCTTTATGACTCTATGTGTGGAGTATGGAAAAATGTGAAAAACATATTCTTTATGACTCCTTGTGTGGAATATAGAAAAATGTGAAAAATACGACTCTTTTTGAGAAATATAGAATAAATTGAAATAAATAAGATTAGCTTTTTGTTCACTATATGTGTGAAGTATAAAACAATTTCACATGAAATCAATCTGAAATTTGGAAAATTCTTCCATTTAAAGGGGAAATGATTTTATATTTAAAATCTTTGTTTTACAAATTAGAAGGTTAAATTCTGTTGAAAAACTTGTTTATACTTACAATTTTTGCATAAAGCTTGTGATGTTCAGACTGGACTTTTCCTTAAAACGTTGGTAAAGGATGCAGCCCATATTAATAGGCTAATCAAGAATGATATCTGTCAGTTATAACTAGAGGATCATCAGGTACTGCCACTGGCTTTATTTGACAAATGTGTCAGAGATGGTTGTTGATGTAAATTTTTATCAAAATGTGTTGCCTTATAATAATAATAAAATAGGAGCAGATCCTTACAAAAAATACCTTCTAGTAATGCATTCTGATTTTCTATATTTTTCTTTTGGATGTAAGAACAATAATTTAGTTTGCTTTTGATGATAAAAAAAAATGTTTATGTCCATTGTTTTAATTTGGTTTAGACATAACTATAACTATCATTAAAATATTGCCTAATGACAACTGCTCATGTGTTCTTTTTTTTCACAATTTTTCACAATGTAATAACCTCAAAGTGTTTCTTTTTTTTAAATCACAAATCACATAAATGTGAAAACCACTCATCACAATTCACAAGAAAATTTTGTCTCCCTTTTCAAAAAAGAACATTTTGATTTTAACAAAAAATAACATTTAATAAAAGAAATGCTTGTAATAGAGCTAATTATGTCAATTTTCATAATTTACTTAACACTGTATGATAATTTAGCACCTGGACTCTGATGATGATGATAAAGTAAGTATAGTGTGTTTTGAATGTGGTATGATCATAGGTACATCTTACACACCAGTAAACATGAATAAGGGGAGATAATTTATCTGCTAAATATATTTTACCACAATACTATGCTTTCTAGTATGGTTCTGAGCAAATACTTTGCCAGCATAGCAAAACTTGCTGTATCTGTGCTTTAGTTGTTCTTGCTTTTGTGGCAGTGCAGCTGGTGACAATGGTGTTGATGTTTTAAACCCATGTTTTTGTGACCAGGGGTCTGTTTTTTTTAGTAATCACAAATCATTTGTCAGCCATAATTAATCTACACATTCTATACACATCAGGTAGGAACATGTCACCAAAAACCTAGATCTAATATTTATTGACTTCATTATTTTACATAAAGTTTTCTTTATTAGGTCAGTACCTCATTTGTCCACAGTTTTTGTTCCATGTGTTTTTTCTGACTGTGTGTGCATACATTGCTTTGATTTTTAAAGCACTAGCAAGTTTAGTTTTAATCTTCAATCTATAATTGAAAGTAAATAAAATTACAACAAATATACAAGTATATATATGTATAGGAGTAAATGAAGCTTTTTTTCTTGTTAAGAAATTAATTAGACTGTAATAATAAGATTAAAAGGTACTAGTTCAGCAGTAATTAGATTTCTGATTTATTATTGGTTTATAATCTTAATCTCATTTCTGTGTAAAAATATTTGTTCTTGCATTTTAAGCTCACCTGACCCAAAGGGTCATGTGAGCTTTTGTCATCACTTTGCGTCCGTCGTCGTCGTCCGCGTCTGTAAACTTTTCATACTTTCTTCTTCTTCTTTGAAACCACTGAACTGATTTGGACCAAATTTGGCAGAAATGTTCATTGGGAGGTCCTCTACTAAATTTGTTATTTTGGTGCAGATCGGAAATCCAACATGGCCGCCAGGGCCAATAATGTGTTCTGATTGGTTGAAACTTTGAAAATCTTCTTGTCAGAAACTACTCAGCCGATGGATTTGTAACATTATAGAAATGATGACTGGATGGTCCTCTACTAAATTTGTTATTTTTGTGCCGATCGCATATCCAAGATGGCCGCCATGACTCGACTTAGTTTTAACATAGAACCCTATGGGAAAAATGTTTAAAAAAATTTTCCTCTGAAAGCAGTAAGTCAATTTAAAGCAAACATGACATGAATGGTCCTTAGGTGGTCAACTTTCAAAATAATGTCATGTGACCCCGACCTCCATCCAAGATGGCCACCATTAGCAAACATAGTTTTAACATAGGACCTTATGGAAAAAATGTTTAAAAATGTTTTCCTCTGAAACCAGTAAGTCAATTTATAGCAAACATGGCATGAATGGTCCTTGGGTGGTCAGCTTTCAAAATAATGTCCTCCATCCAAGATGGCCACCATCAGCAAACATAGTTTTAACATAGGATCCTATGGAAAAAATGTTTAAATTTTTTTTCCTCTGAAACCAGTAAGCCAATTTAAATCAAACATGGCATGAATGGTCCTTAGGTGGT
>MJUT01017050.1:1607615-1631176 GCA_002080005.1 Gigantidas platifrons | reverse complement strand
ATTGAATTTGTTTTCTGGTGTGAATGATCTATGGATGGTCCTCTACCTAAATTGTAAATTTGGTTCCGATTGGAAATTCAAGATGGCCGCCATAGACGAACAAAGTTTAACATAGAAGCCTACAAGACCCAATGGGAATTTGTACTGAGTTGTTCTTCTCAGAAAGTATCAAGCCAGTTGACTTGATTTGTTCTATGCTGCTCCTATCTGCAAACAGAAAGACTTGAAAAATATGCTTGGTGATAACCTTATTCAAGAATTAAAACTTAAGCAGTCTAATATACTTACCATGGGAGATTTTAATTTTGACTTTAGGTTTTCAGAATTTATGGAGCACACATTCAATAGTAAGCAAATTGTGCCTTAAGTCGCACGAAAATATGAATCTTTGTTAGACTTCACGTTCCTAAGGATTTACCCTGCCAATTATTACCAGGTGAGCGATGACAGGCTCTCCAGAGCCTCTAGTTACATGTAGGCCTGTGAGATATTTTATGATTGAATTATTAATATCATCCTACCCATTGATAAATTTTGTCATCCTCAACATATCATGTATTTTTATGATATTTTAAGTAGATAATATATTGTCCTTGTTATTTAAAATTCCATTATTAAAGAATACATATTGAACAATACAAAAATAATTATTAACATAAATATTAATGTGGAATGACTTGTGGGTATGTTATTATAAGTATATTGTGTGAAAGGGTTATTGAAATTATATTATTTTCGGTAAGCTGTTACATGTAGTAGCATGAAAGAGGCGTTGCACTTTAGATTCTCTTTTTTTCCTTAGAGTATATGTGCTAATTATGTATGCTGCTTATCTCATGGTCGTTTATCAGTGACATGCAACAGGTCGGAGGTTTCCTCCGGATACTCCGGTTTCCTCCACCAATAAAACTGACCACCACGATGTAGCTGAAATATTGTTGGAAGTGGCATTAAACACCATAAACCCAAAGCTTTCTCATGGTCTGTTTTAAGTTCAATGATTTGAAGTAAGAAATTTTTGTTGTTTATTTTGTTGATATTAGTGAATTGTTGACCAACACTGTATGAGCTTCCTTTTCATAATTGTATATATTCATGAGACAGATTTGTATTAGCTAAAAGCAGCTTGTTGACAATTTCTTCTGTGTTTAAACATGCATACTTTTGTATGCATGTTGAACAATTTGTATTAATAAAATATTTTTACACTGTTTTTAAACTAAGAAGCCTGTAGGTGGCCTACTGGTAGTTTTCTTTTCATTTTATGTACAGACTTATGTATAGTTTTCTGTGTAATTAACATGGAAGGGCCTATAGGTGGGTTAGTTTAGGTATATTGTGTGGCTAGCTTGGTTTCGTGTATTCAGCATGATAGGTACTGGGGATGTGTTTGTTTCTGTAAGCTGACACAAAAGTACTTACTGATGTAGAAGGGCTTTTTGGTGGATATGTTTCTAAAAGCCATGCAAGGAAGGGTTTGTGGATTGATAAATTTCTGTAACCTGGTGGAGCATGTTTTGTGAGGGGAATAGTTTCTGAAAGCTTCATGTACATAGTTATGAATACAGTATGTTGATTTCTGTAAGCTGATGGATAAATGGGTTTCTAAAAGCTATGAATGTTTTTTTAAGATTGGTTGATTTTTGAAAGGTTTGTTGGTGGAATATTTGGTAGGGTTGAAATATAGACTCATGATCTGCTGGACAGATTTAAAATATTTGAAGGCATGTTTATGCTTAGATGTTTATTGTTCTTGAATCACTTAATGAATTTTATCCATGTGTTGCATATCTTGACGATTTTTGTTTATAATGCTTTTGATTTTATATTTCAGCCAAAGAAAGTAGACAATCCACGACCCCTGCCACCTCCCCCAAAATTTGATCACAGTTCCGGTGAGCCTCAGAAACGACCAAGTCTACTGGGAGATAAACCCTCTAATGGAGCAAAATCTTCTAGTACCTCAAGTTCAAAGGAAGAAGATTTAGATATTAATACACCTAGAGTATGTTTACTAATAAAATTCTCTATAATATACAAACAAGTCTTGCTAAAAAGGTGAAGCCAGGCGATTCAATAATGGTATAGCATCAGTAACCTCATGTGTTAATGTCTAATGACCTTTTAAAAAATACATGTTGAAGTTTGGTTAAATGATCTAAAAAAAACATTTAGAAAATCTGTGATTATCTGGGACAAATTTACACTTATGATGAATTGTCTATATATTCTCAACACATTAATATTATACAGATCTAAAGTTAAAATTTAAAACTCTTAACTAATAAATCCTTACTTATTTAAGGAAAAATCTTAACAGAGGTCCAGTAGCCCATGACCACTAATATTTGAATGGGCCTCTGAAAACTTTCAGACTGAAATTTTGATTATTTCATGTGCAAAGTCAGTTGCTTGGCTCCAAAAAGATTTGCTGTGTTATTAAAATTGCTATTTTAGGGAGCCCAGCTGGCAACTGCAGCAAAAATGCAAAGTTTTGTTCAAGTTATTTTTATAGTAAAAAGTGTTGGGCTTTCAGATATATCATTATGTAAGGGCTAATTGATCTTATAAATGGTGTCATCAGTGTGTTCGACATCACTATAAAATACATAAATTCAGTTGATGAAACAATTACAGGGCTTTCGTTAATTTTTTTGCAAAATCTATTTATAGCATTAGATAATTAAAATGAATAGTAATTTAACATATATACAGCTAAACAAAGTAAGAACATCTCGCTAGGTGAATCTGAAGGAACAGTATAATATTATGTCAGGTACAAAAACTTTTGTAACTGTTTAGTGACAATACATGTACCACACACACATATATTGTGAAAAATACACGTACAAATAATAGCATGAAGTATCAATTAATTTTCAGAGTTGCAATTTGTCAGCAAGAGAAAGAAGGAGAAGAGAAAAAGAAAAGGCTGCACAATGTAAGAGTTCTTAATTATATATACTGTGAATTTATGATCAATAATGTTTAAATTAAATATGACAATTATTTGTGCAACAGTTCAGAATTTCTCCAGTTTGTTTTGTCTTTCTTGGTTTATGGTGTTGAAAGTGGCGTTAAACACCATAAACCATCTTAAATTCAAACCACTTAAATGTAATATAAATGTAGTCAAACCTGTCCATGCTCTCACCTCTATTAAGCAGACACCAGCTGTATTAATAAGTCACCCTTTTCTTTTCCTGTCATAGAAAATTGCATATGAATTAAACCTCTTTTCAGATGTCACCTGTTTTAAAAGACCACTTTTTCTTTGCCCTAAGGGTGACCTCTTAATACAGGTTTGACTGTTATTGATATAGTGTTTTTATTGTTGAAGACCGATGTCTTAAGGACTTGAGTGGCCTAGTGGCTAAGGTCATGACCTCTAACCTCAATCCTATCGCCACTGAGTTCATTCTCAGACACCCACCCCAAGTGTTCAGGTTTCCAGACACCTATCCAAGGTCATGATGTCACTTGTCAGTGTGTTAAGAATGTCCAGGTTTTTCTCTTCCAATATCAGTTAGTCACAATATGTTGCTCAATCTGTAGTTTTCTGCATAGTGTTTTGTGTTTTGTGTGACCATTGGTCGTATTTTATCCTTCTTTTGGTCATTGTAGTGTCTTCCCTTCTCCAATTCACAGATTCTGATTTCCTTTTCATATCTTTAAAACTTTTATTAATGTAGAGAAATTCATATGTACAATGTATTTATTTATAACTGTTGATGAAATGTTCCTGCTATTTAGTGAATAAAATCAGTATGTAGACTCCATTATAATTGCAGCATCAGAGAGACCAGTATCTGCCAGATCAGTTGTACTAAAACCAGTCAGACGTGAATCTAACAAGGAAACCAAGGCTGAGAAAAAGCAGGTTAGTTTTTATAAGTTAAGTCAAGGCCACTTAATTAACTTATGTATTATTAATAAAAAAAAAAATTCATCAGAGGAAGATGATGCATTTCCACTTGATAGGTCATAGAAAACTGAAACATTCCATAAAAATGCATATATTTTCACTAATTAGGATACACAAAAGACATTTTTTTCATTATCTAGGTTATATAAAACACATAATTATTTTGCTAACTAGGTTACCGGTATACAAAACACATTATTTTTTCACTAACTAGGTTATGCAAAACACATTATATTTCACTAACTAAGTTACACAAAGCACATTATTTTTTCACTATCTAGGTTATACAAAGCACATTATATTTCACTAACTAGGTTATACAAAACACATTATATTTCACTAACTAGGTTATGCAAAACACATCCATTAAAACAGATAGTCCTAATTCTAATTCACACTAGTCCAAGCAATGCATTCTAATTTTAGTGTGTACCGGAATGTACTAAATCTTTCGAAAAAACAAAAATAAATTTACACATCACTATAGTAACAATCATCTGCATGAACAAAATAACAATGGCAACATTTTTTTTCCTAGATTTTATTGACTACTGAAAAAATATTCACACGCACCACCATTTTTTTCTGGGTGTCATGGCCATGTTTTTATGGTACATTGTAGTTGGATTTACAGCTATCTGTGCAATCAGTACCTATCACCACTAAAGTTGTGAGTTCGAACCCCATTCATGGCGAGGTGTTCTCAATGCAACATTATGTGAGAAATTTTGTCAGTGAGTTGGACAGGTCGGTGGTTTTCTTTGGGTACTTCGGTTTCATCCACCGATAAAACTGACTGCCACCGTATAACTGAAATATTGTTAAAAGTGGCATTAAACACCATAAATAAAACCAACCAAACCCATTTATTTCTTAAAAGACTATGCAAATATAAACGTTTTTTTTTTATGAATTATAAGTTTCAATGAATATTCTTGTTAATGTCTAGCATGATTCTAATCATCCAAGAGTACAAGCAGTTGCTAGACATAGGCAGCCATCTTTACAAGACGACAGTTCTAGTTCTGATGAAGGAACAACGAAAGAAAGTGGAGAAATCAAGAGAGAAAACAAGAGGTATCTATTTATATTAAATGAAAATATTTACAATATTATTAAAATCAGATTTCTCACTTGCTCCCCTGTAAAATCTGAGGTAACCTTATTACAGGTCACACGAAATGACCCCATGTACCCGATTCAATGTAGGTGTTCTCATGGTTGTGATTGTATGGTATTTGGATTTACAACTACCTATGCAATCAGTGCCTATCACCATTAACGTTATGAGTTTCAACCCTGCTCATGGCGAGGTGTACTCGATACAACATCATGTGATAAAGTTTGTCAGTGACTTGCGACAGGTCAGTGGTTTTCTCCGGGTACTCCGGTTTCCTCCACCAATAAGACTGACCACCACGATATAAATGAAATAATGTTGAAAGTGGTGTTAAACATCATAAATCAAACAAACCAAACCGATTTAATGAAAATGGTGATTGTGAGACTATGAAAGTGTTAGTAAGCTGATTGTGAGACTATGAAAGTGTTAGTAAGCTGATTGTGAGACTATGAAAGTGTTAGTAAGCTGATTGTGAGACTATGAAAGTGTTAGTAAGCTGATTGAATGCTGCGAGGGAATCTAAATTTCTTGAAAAAGGAATATAAATGTATTTACCATATCATTATATATTCATGACATAAGGTCACTGTCATATGACCCATAATGGAGTTTCCTCAGAACTCCAACTTTGTGATATATTAGTAAAGGGTTAGCAAGTAAGAGATCTGATTTTAATCAGATTGAAATATGTGTTGTAAGTGTATCTAATGTGAGAAGAAATGTGTTACATTTACTTTGTCAGTGTTACTTTGTTTTTATTAGAATGTATCTTATATCTGGAGTTTTGTCTTCATATTGGCCTCATGTAATCCTCTTTTTTGTTGATGTCTAACAAATATTTATTGGTTTGGCCTTATTGACTTAGTATTTTAAGAAAAATATTCTGATATAAGAATACAAAATATTATTTTAATACAAACTATAGAAGTCCCTCTTTTATAAGGCAATTCATGCAATGAAAAAAGTGACCTTATAAGAGAGGTGGCCTCTCTTGAGGGTGACAGTTTAGTAGTATTTTACAATCTCAGTGTATCTGAAGTCTGACCTGAGATGAGGGACGGCCTTTGGTGAGAGTGGCCTGATAAGAGGGGGGAACTACAGGACCATAAATAAACTGTAGTGAAAAAAGTTTATGTGACGGTAGAATGATTAGTGTTAGGGTTTATGGTATTTAATGCCACTTTCAACAATATTTGAGTTATATCGTAGCTGTAAGTTTTATTGATGGAGGAAACCTGAGTACCCAGAGAAAACCTCCAACATGTCGTAAGGTACTTTTAGATTTCTTTTAAAAGAATAACATTTTGTAGAATTGTTTGGTTGCTTTTTTTCATTGTAGCTTTAAAATTAGTCCCTGCATTATAGATGTAATATTCAAATTATTGTGTGGTATAATAGGCTTGTAGATGTAATATTCAAATTATTGTGTGGTATAATAGGCTTGTAGATGTAATATTCAAATTATTGTGTGGTATAATAGGCCTGTAGATGTAATATTCAAATTATTGTGTGGTATAATAGGCCTGTAGATGTAATATTCAAATTATTGTGTGGTATAATAGGCCTGTAGATGTAATATTCAAATTATTGTGTGGTATAATAAGCCTGTAGATGTAATATTCAAATTATTGTGTGGTATAATAGGCCTGTAGATGTAATATTCAAATTATTGTGTGGTATACTTAGGGCTGTAGATGTAATATTCAAATTATTGTGTGGTATACTTAGGGCTGTAGATGTAATATTCAAATTATTGTGTGGTATAATAGGCCTGTAGATGTAATATTTAAATTATTTTGTGGTATACATAGGGCTGTAGATGTAATATTCAAATTATTTTGTGGTATACTTAGGGCTGTAGATGTAATATTCAAATTATTTTGTGGTATACTTAGACCTGTTATTTCTGATGACGAGGAGGAAGTCAGCTCTGATCCTGACAGGTATTGCATCATAATTATATTTGTATATTACTTTACTTCGTATTTTATAAATAAATTCGCTTTTTTGCATCTTAACTTCAACATTTCAGAACTTGTATCAAGTGTTTCTGTTCGTACAAAAAAAAAAGCATTAGTCATTATAAAAAATGAAATCAAAAGTCCACTGCATATTCAGTGTAATGTATAAAATATAAATTTAAATTTTACTAGGTGTACAAGCCATAATTTTCTATTTTCTTAATTGTCAACAAATTTATAGTGTAACTTTGTTTTCCTGAAGTTTCATATGAAGCATCAGCACTTGATTATATAAAATGTATTATATTGTGAAAAGTGTTCCCATAGGAATCTCTCATGCATCCTAAAAATTAAATATTCAAAATTTTGACAGCCATATGCAAAAATTTGAATTATTTATTATTATAATTATTTTGAGTGTTTTGTTTGGCTACAGATGTAGTTTTTGGTAAAGAGGTGTTTTACACTGTGAGTTATTTATATATGAGATATTGCTCATACAGTTGATTTTAATATATTAAGCAAGTCTTTTTTTTTATTTTTTTTTTATTTTCGAAATAGAATATGTTTGTAATGATATATTTTTTAATGAATTAGAAGAAAAAGAATTGTAATTAAATAAAATATCTGAAATAGTTAATAGAAAATATTAAAGTTTCTATTTAAAAGCAATTTTCAAGCATTTAAAATTTAAATAAATTATCATTGCCATTATAAAAAAGACTTTGCATTTTATATCACTCTGGAAAGAGGTAATAAATGTGTGTTGGTTTATGTCACCCTTGAAAGAGGTAATAAATGTGTGTTGATTTCTCTGTTGTTGAAAGGTGATTGTGAACAGTTGTTTTTTTTTATTCCAATTTTTTGAAGATTGTCATTTCAATACAATAACAAATTTATGGAGTGTGTTGTGTAATCATTTTCATTAGTTTAATAGGGTTATGTCCCTTAGTAACATAGCATGCTATATCATTGTCAATACATAAACACCTTCTTTTTTCAAGAAATTTTCAAGTCATATTATATTGCCATTGAATATTTTCTCATGTTTATTATTATTATTATTATTATTAAAATATAATTAATACAATATTCTGATAAAATATAATACAAATAACAAATACCAGTTCTTGTCTTTTTCCAAACATTTTACTCCAAAAAAGTATTTTAGGGGTTGACTAAAATAAAAAAAAAAAATATTGAGGATGCAGCAGCCATGGATGCAAGAGTTATATCAAACATAGAGCTGTATATTTTTCTGTATATATTTTATCATAATGGACTGTAGAAAGGCAATGCTAAATGAAACAATAATTTTTTTAGGTATATCTAGCTGCTTTTCAAAATTATACGAGTTTTTAGGTTTTAAAAGAAAGGCAGATAATTCTGTCAAACTCATTAAAAATTTTACTATTTTTAATGCAAATGCTCCCGCCACTTAACCAAATAAAAAGATGGATCTAAAACTAATTTTTTAATGCTATTTATATTTATATGTAACTGAATAATGTATTAATAACAATATTTATTGTATTTTTAACAAAAAATCAGCTTAAAAAGCTTAAATTTAATACACATTTTTAATATCTAATGCTTCGGTAATGAAAATAGAAGCAGCATAATAGTTAACTTAATGTAACAAACCTGCCTTCTGGATAGACTTTACTTTTTCAAAATTCTTGAAATAGGCACTTGATCGATTGATTGACTGATTGTTGCTAAACGTCCAGCAACAAGTATTTCATCCATCAGCACTTGATGGTTTGTATTTATATAATAAAAATGCTTTATTATTTTAACTGTAAGTTTTTCACCATATCATTTCACTAAGCAGAGGTTTTGACTCATTAAACTAATTTAACTTTGTCACATTTACCAAGCCAGGAGAGAGGTTTTGACTCATGAAACTAGTTTAACTCTGTCACATTTATCAAGTCAGGAGAGAGGTTTTGACTCATTAAACTAATTTAACTTTGTCACATTTACCAAGCCAGGAGAGAGGTTTTGACTCATTAAACAAGTTTAACTCTGTCACATTTACCAAGCCAGGAGATATGTTTTGACTCATTAAACTAGTTTAACTCTGTCACATTTACCAAGCCAGGAGAGAGGTTTTGACTGATTAAACAAGTTTAACTCTGTCACATTTACCAAGCCAGGAGATATGTTTTGACTCATTAAACAAGTTTAACTCTGTCACATTTATCAAGCCAGGAGAGAGGTTTTGACTCATTAAACAAGTTTAACTCTGTCACATTTATCAAGCCAGGAGAGAGGTTTTGACTCATTAAACAAGTTTAACTCTGTCACATTTATCAAGCCAGCAGAGAGGTTTTGACTCATTAAACAAGTTTAACTCTGTCACATTTATCAAGTCAGGAGAAAGAGCAGTCATATATACATGTATATTGATATAAATTTTGCCCCTGTATCTATGATTTATCATATCAATATTCGTTAAAACATCTACTTATTCTGTAAAATGTTTCAATAAACAAGATTAGGTGACCGTCGCTGATTTTAGCTATACTTTTTAGGCTCTTTGATTTTCTTGCTCCCAAAGATTTTGAAATTATTTGGTTTTCTAATATTTTTGCTTTGAGGGTACCTGATGAAGATTATTCCTGTAATGTACCTGATGAAGGTTGTTCCTGTAACGTACCTGATGAAGATTATTCCAGAATTACGTCGTGCACACTAAATTTGATATCTATGTTTTTATTATGTTGCGTGTTATTTACAGAATAATGTACTGTTTTTATTTGAGCACTATATAATTTGATATGCTATACATTAGCACATAACAGCTTAAAGATGTATGGGAGATCAGAGTTTTAAGTTCTGTTATCTTTTGGGTTTTTTTTTAGCTGTACAGTGATAATAAATACATACCTCCCTACCCCTCCCCCTATTCTTTAACTTACACATATCGGTAGGTATAACCAACTACAGTTTTATTTGGTTATTTAGGTAAAATGCATGTAGATCACATATGTTTCTGAAACAAACGACACAACATGACAACTGCCATATTATTTATTTACATTGAAGCATATGTTGACTATAGGTCTAATACAGTAAATCATTTAAATTCGTAGATTCTAATTTTTGTGGTTTGTGGAAAAATGTCTTTGTCGTGGATACATAAATTTGTGGATCCCCTGCTACAGTCAGTATATTATATATGGGGACAAATATTCACAGATTCTAACTTTGTATACATGTAGTCATGTACCACGAATAATGATGGATTCACTGAAAGTATGTCCTTAGGATTACAATGTTAAGAACATTGTTTTAAGAAGAGTTTGAAGATATCACCGAAGAAGAACAGACAACACAATTTTAACCTCAACATAGTCTTGACCTTTGGTTGGATAAATATAGTACAAGATAAGGTTGTAAAGTAGGATCTGACAATACTGTATATTGTAGAAGTGAATGTTGATAATACAGGTAAAAGGGAACTGTAGCACTTACTGTTGGGGAACAAGAGGCCAACTAGTGAACTACGCAATGAATATGTAAA
Organism: Gigantidas platifrons; assembly: GCA_002080005.1. Lineage (NCBI taxonomy): Eukaryota > Metazoa > Mollusca > Bivalvia > Mytilida > Modiolidae > Gigantidas > Gigantidas platifrons. Next base: position 1,620,638 of record MJUT01017050.1, on the reverse strand, counting down.
TTGTACTCTTGTAAAATATGAAAATTATATTATTTTTCAGCCACATTTGAAATTATAAAGAACTTTGTTCAAATACAATAAATGTTTGTTGTGGAATTCCAGGTTAGTATATTTTGATGGGTCATCAATGTGCTTTGTAGTAAGTTTCAATTTGTCTATTTCAGAGAAAACAAAGAAATGAACAATTTCATCACATTATTAGATACTACATTACACATGAACAAAGAAGAAGATGACAAATCAGAGGAGGATGACGATGATAAGAAAGAACCAGTTGTACCAGATAGGGATATACATAGATCTGCTTCATTACCTAGTAGGTTTTAAAAGGGGAATCCCAAACAGGGATATACATAGATTTGCTTCATTACCTACATGTAGTAGGTTTTAAAAGGGGAATCCCAGACAGGGATATTTATAGATCTGCTTCATTACCTAGTAGGTTTTAAATCCCCCCCACTCCCTTACACACACAGACAGGGATATTTATAGATCTGCTTCATTACCTAGTAGGTTTTAAAAGGGGTCTCCCATACAGGGATTTGTATAGATCAGTATTATAACCCAGTAAATCTTGTAGAGGTTCCCATAGAGAAATATACAGTGGAACTTGTGCCTTCCGACATCCTGTGAAATCCAACCAAAATTTATGGACCCAAAGTTTTTTGTTAACTAAAATAAAATCTGAGTATTTCGACATCCTGTACAATATGACACATTTCCCTGATGTGTCGGATTAGACAGGTTCCACTGTATATAGATCTGTTTCATTGCCTAGTAGGTTTTGAAATGGGCATCCGTGAGAGGGATATGTATAGATCAACATAGTATATCTTGTTCAGGGTCCCACTGGGTCCCAGAGAGGGTAGGTGGGATAGGTTATTACTTATACTCTGTGTCACATGAACCATTTTTGAATACAGTTCCCGTAAAAAAAAATGTTGGAAAGCCAATGTCAAGTTTCCATATACACTCAACTTAAGCCCCAACATGTAAAACGACTCAAATTGACTGATATGTCATTGTTGAATTTTAGTTGCTCACAATTCAATCTTTCAGATACATTTCAGTTTGACAAGTGGCAGTAAATAGTTAACATTTCCCAACTATTTTAGCTGAATTTGAATGGGTGACACAAGAGTATAATATGCTTTATAACAGTTCCCACAGAGGGATATACATAGAACTGCTTCATTAATCAGTATGTCTTTTGAGGGCCACAGAGAAGGATATACATTAATCTTCTCCATTAACTATTAACCAGTAGGTTTTATATAGATTTCAGAGAGTAATATACTTATGTCTTGTAGGTTTCCCCAGAGAGGGATATATTTAGATCTGCTTCATTATCTGGTATGTCTTGTAAAATGGTGGGAGGGGGGGGGGGCAAAGAGGGATATACAGTGGAACCTGTGCAATCCGACACCTGAGTTTTCCGACATCCTGTGACATCCGACAAAAATTTATGGTCCCAAAGTAGTGTTGTTAACATAAATAAAACTTGAGTATTCCGACATCCTGTACAATCCAACACATTTCCCTGGTCCCTTGGTATGTCGGATTAGACAGGTTCCACTGTACATTGATTGTTTTATTATCTCTACTTGAAGCTCATCTGATTTCCGTTACCGTTTGAAGTTATGTTGTTACATCGGTTTTTCATGTTGACTTTTTTTTCTATCATTTTAATCTTGGGTTTTATCTAACACTTTTTTTTATTTCAGGTGTAGAAACATTATGCAGTGCTGATCGCTTGACAAGTCGTATTCAGTTATTGCACAGGTAAGTTTATGTGATAATATACATACATTGTAGGCAAATGTAAAATTTATTTGTCCGAGCTTCAGAAATAGGAAATAAGTAAGCTTTTCTGGCCTGTATTTCCACGAGTGCAAATGAATTTGATATTTACTGACAATGTACATATATTGTGTTTATCCTGCATTATCAAAAAGTTCAAAACAACTGCTAAATTGTCTGAAAAAAGCTGAAACAAGTGTCGTTCTAATTATTTTCAATTGTATCCTCTGTGAAGTCTGCGCTTATACTGTTACCGTTTCTTACTGTCGCTCTAAATGAATCAGGTACCAGAAATCTATATCTTGGTCAGTAACCGTATATAACAAATATTTATCCATTCAATGCTGAAATAAAACCAGTGCAGGATAAGATAAGATATGAAGCATTAGTATACTAGATATGCTCATTTCCTAGTATTGGGACTTTTTGGTTTTTATGGCTAAATATAAAATCATTTATCTTTAATGAGAAATCTTCAAATGTTCAAAAAGTTTTTATTTCCTGTACAAGCTGTTTTAAAGTGATAGCACTTTTTTTAAAATTATATAAAAATTATAAATAATTATCTATAAATCATAGAGGTGTCCTGTTTCTTTTTGTTATTGTGATGTAATGTTTTAGTTATAGTTGCTAAGAAACCTGTCCTCAATAATTTTCTATTGCAAAATACAAATGTACCAATCTTGTGTCAGTCCTTAGCAAAATCTGCCAAAATTTTCCTGGTCATGTCTTGCAGGACTGACAAATTTTGTGAACTCTGTATATGTATATAAGGATGATTTATGACCATGTTTAAACTTTTATTAATGAAAAATATATTTTGTTTTTATTATAGGGACTGCATTGATGGTGTAGGGTTCGAGGTTTTACACAAAGCCTTTAAAATTCTGTCAAATATTGAAGATGATGAAGTTGAGGTATGTAGTTTATCTATTTATAGTAACACGATTAAATTCAGGGAACCAGGGTTAAAAAAGACTACAATTAAATAGAGAGGGAACTAGGTTTAAAAGACAACAATTAAATAGAGGGAACCAGGGTTGAAAAGACTACAAGTAAATAGAGGAGGAACCTGTGTTTAAAATACAACATTTAAAATTAAAGGATAAAATAATAGTTATGCAGATGCTAGACATGGTATATAATGTCAAGCACATTCCAAGCCTGACAATTCTGTATATAAATCTTAAAATCGGTAATGTGACATTATATAAAGAACATATAGCATTTAGATACAGAGAAGTGGGGTTAAAAAGATAACATATAAATAGAGGGATCAAGGGTTAAAGGACAACATTTATATAGGGGAAATCTGGGTTAAAAAGACAACATTTATATAGGGGAAACCCGGGTTAAAAAGACAACATTTACATAGAGGGAACCCGGGTTGGAAAGACATCATTTAGATAGAAACAGGGTTAGAAATACAACATTTATATAGGGGAAACCCAGGTTAAAAAGACAACATTTATATAGGGGAAACCCGGGTTAAAAAGACAACATTTATATAAGGGAATCCCGGGTTAAAAAGACAACATTTAAATAGAGGGAACCCGGATTGGAAAGACAACATTTAGATAGAAACAGGGTTAAAAATACAACATTTATATAGGGAAAACCTGGTTAAAAAGACAACATTTATATAGGGAAAACCCGGGTTAAAAAGACAACATTTATATAGGGAAAACCCGGGTTAAAAAGACAACATTTATATAGGGAAAACCCGGGTTAAAAAGACAACATTTATATAGGGAAAACCTGGGTTAAAAAGACAACATTTAAATAGGGAAAACCTGGGTTAAAAAGACAACATTTATATAGGGAAAACCTGGGTTAAAAAGACAACATTTATATAGGGAAAACCCGGGTTAAAAAGACAACATTTAGATAGAAACAGGGTTAAAAATACAACATTTATATAGGGAAAACCCGGGTTAAAAAGACAACATTTATATAGGGAAAACCTGGGTTAAAAAGACAACATTTATATAGGGGAATCCCAGGTTAAAAAGACAACATTTATATAGGGAAAACCCGGGTTAAAAAGACAACATTTATATAGGGAAAACCCTGGTTAAAAAGACAACATTTATATAGGGGAATCCCAAGTTAAAAAGACAACATTTAAATAGAGGGAACCTGGGATGGAAAGACAACATTTAGATAGAAACAGGGTTAAAAATACAACATTTATATAGGGAAAACCTGGGTTAAAAAGACAACATTTAAATAGAGGGAACCTGGGTTCGAAAGACAACATTTAAATAGAGGGAACCCGGGTTCGAAAGACAACATTTAAATAGAGGGAACCCAGGTTCGAAAGACAACATTTAGATAGAAACAGGGTTAGAAATACAACATTAACATAGATAGAGTCAGGGGGTAATTATTGTATCATTTATTTAAGGAATATGTTCAAATTTTTATCAGGTTATACGATATGTCCTGGTTTGGAGCAGTGTATGCTTAATAAACTGCAAAACAGCGTAAACTGTTCCAAACCAGGTTACACAAGTATAACTTATTCAAAAATTAAACATATTCCTTATAATTTAATTTTTACAGGAAAATTTAGTGATTCCTCGATTAAAATTATCATTATTTCATGGGACTACATTGTATTTTAATTGGCGAATGAATATGTTGGCGACATCACAATCCCAACCTAGGTTATCAAGTATAACCAATGTTGTTTCAGGCAGATCAACCAATCAGATTGCAGTATTCACATCAAATTGAATTATTTGGTTTTAGCTATGTATTATCCCCTATAAATTGTAGCACTTACATGTGGAATGGTACATAATAAAATAACTTGATTTTAGGCTGATTCTTACGTGGTAAGTAATTAGGGTAAACAAATTCGTGTTTTCATTTTGGTTTTTATTATTTAATGTACCACATCAATTTGACCACTCACTGCTCACATCTATAAAACATACAATGATTTAATGGTGACAAAATTTGAAGTTTTCATTATAAATTGCATTTCTCACCACTTAATTTGATTCTTTATTGATTTAACGAGTATTGCTGACAGCCAATGGCTATGAGCCGTTTTCTCTCCACTTGCATATCATTTTAAAAACACATGTACTGATAAACAATGGAAATAAAAAAGAGGCTTTGAAAACCAACAAAATGCTTTTTAATTTTTGTACCAATTTTATTTTCACAACTAATATGTCTACTTTCACATTTTAGAATAAGTTTGACATCACAATTTAATAGTATTTTTGTGCAGAAAACAAATCCTACACGTTACTAGAAACCCTCCTTGATTTGCAAGATTGTAGTCTGTGTGTCCATACATTCCTCAGTTTCCTTATCACATATCTAAATGATAATTAAAGAGAGAGAACTTCATCATAATGGTGAATTAGTCAAGTTTATCACACAAAATTACAAATTTAAAAAATTTAAATTTAGAATTTTTGATTGATGTTTCTTAACAAAACTTAGCAATAAGTACTAATGTATAGTCATAAATATGTTGAAGACCCCAAAATAAGTGAAGTTAACATGTACAGAATGGTTGGTCCATGAAAATATAGAGCACAATATTGGAATAAAAACGTAGATATAAAATATAGTGTGCATGACACATTTTTGGATTAACCTTCATCTGGTACGCTCAAAATCAAAAGACTGGAAAATCAAATAATTTAAAAGTGCTTGGGAGCAATAAAACCAGAGGGCCTAAACAGAATAGCCAAAATCAGCTAAGGTCACTTGTGCCTGGGGGAGGAGAACCTTAGTTTGGATAAAAATTGCAGTAAGTAGCAACTGTAAATTTCAACATCTGTATTTTTAAAGTTGTCAATTTATTATGTTAATGAGAAACATTAATACATGGAAGTTATCTCCCTTATGTAAGCTAGATATAAGAGATAATAAATTAATATAATTGGACTTGAAAACACAAAAGGGGGTTGTTTTTATCTCCTTTTTCTAAGTTGGTAAATGGGAATAACAAAGGGTTCCTATAAACTCATTAATTAAGAAAAATAGTATAAGGTTGTGTTATTGTTTTCCATATTAAACTGTTTGAAATGAGACTTGTATATATTGTTGTGTCATAGTCAAAGTGACATATTATTTCCTTTCAACTAATTGAGTTGTTCTGGTTAGATTAAGCTGAACGCTACTGTAAACAGACCAAATATTACTTCAAACTGTACGAATGAATAAATGTTCTGTGTTTACGATAATGAGGTTTGGGTAGAAAAATAGTTGCATAGGAAGTAACTAAATATCCATTCAATGTGTCGAAAATTTAATCGAATCCTGTGTGTTGTACAGAAAATTTTAACTTACCACGAATTTAACTTGATTTCTTATTAATTATTGTGGCCGTATGGGAGTTGGATTTACAACTACCTATGCAATCAGTGCCTATCACCACTAAAGTTGTGAGTTTGAACCCTGTCCATGGCTAGGTGTACTCCATACAACATTATGTGATCAAGTTTGTCAGTGACTTGTGATGGTTTTCTCCTTCACCAATACAACTGACCGCCACGATATTACTAAAATATTGTTGAAAGTAGCGTTAAACACCATTAACCAAATAAAACCTTATTAATTATGATTGAAAGTTGCAGCTAATATTTCTAATAATGCTACTGACCATCTTCAGCCAGTTTCAGGATTTGTCATATTTGTTTCGTACTGCAAAATTATTATTAATGAATTATTCTTGAATTTCAAAATTCATTTTTTCCCCATTAAAAATAGAATTGTTATGAAAAATAGTGAAGCACTCATACATCATATGCAGCTAGAAAATCATCTCATTAATATTTAATTGTTTGTAAGAAGTGTGTGAGATTAACTTGAATATTTGGTGTTGGATTGAGGAGTGCAGTATTGTAACCACATGTTTTATCATAAATTTTGTATTAAGTTCAACTGTAAAACCTTATAGTACATGTACATACATGTATGTCATTATTCATGTGTTTCTGCCATCAGATGTTTCTGAATTATGTTTCCTTTCAAAGATAAAAAAAAAAAAAAAAAATTCTCACAAATGAATCATGATAAATATATTGTTACATATAGAAATATTTTAATAGATATCTAATATCTAAGGGGCCCGGGTGGCTCAATGAGTTAGGTCGCTGGATCTAACAACTCATACAAGCCTATCACCAATACGGCGTGGGTTCGCGCCTGGCTTGTAAATTACAAAAAAGGGTGCACTCGACTCGCAGCCGCAAGTGATAAAGTTTGCCAGTTGCTTACCCATGATCGGTGGTTCTCTCCGGGTACTCCGGCTTCCTCCACCACTAAAACTGGTTGCCATGATATAGCTGAAATATTGTTGAAAGTGGCGTTAAAACACCAAAAATCGAAAAGAAAAAAAATCTAATATCTACTAGTGATATCTATTAGTATGCATGAGACATTTTAAAAGATTGGAAAGCCAAAAAATTCAAAACTCTTTGAAAACATGGAAACAGAAGGGCCTATCAGGAGAGTCAATATTTTTTTAAGTTATGCTGCGAATTTATTTTCAAGGTACATGTGTACCAATTTTTGTGATTTTTGTAAGTAATGGCCAACCATAAATTCAAGAATTTAACAAATATTGATGACTTTATGGACATTTTAAATGATAGATAACATAAGAATTTCATGTTATTTCATTGTTTACCTGTATATTGACAGTTTTGATTTAAACATATTTTATTGATAAATAACATATAAACATTTTTTTCATAATACAATAAAACATAGGGTTCAGAAACAAGCGTAACGCTTATATTAATCCGTTTCCTTAAAAAAACCACATGAAAAATTGCAAATAGTCATTAAAACATACAGTTTTCATACTATGTCCTATTAAACGGACATTGGTATGAAGCTAAAAAAAAGAGTGTCACAAAAAAAAATCAGTTAAAATTCCACTTAGACCTTTGGAATTGACTCTCGATTATGCTTTGTTTCACTATGAAAATAATTAATTCTCAAATGGAAGTTGAAACATGATTGGTTATTGAAAAAAAAAACACAATTCCACCAATATCAACAACATTGGACACAAAGAAGACCATGACATGGTTTTGGAAATCCAGATTCTGGTTTAGGACAGGCACAAAAATGTGGCAGGGTTAAACTTTGTTTATGCATTTTCCAACATAATATGATTTTATTAATACTGTAGATAATTTTTTTTGATTGACTGTAGAGCTGGCATATAGGGATCACACTGTCATTCATCATCTGATTAGTGTCTGTGTGGTCACTGCGTCGCCATCGATCTGTAAATCCGCAATTCCTTTGTGTCACAAATGATGGAATTTAACTAAGTTTCACCACATTCCTTTTTATAACCTATAGATATGTACATTGTAATTTCCAATTTTATTTTCAATGAATTGATATTTTTAGGTTTTCACTTTACCATCCATGTTAAAGCTTATTTTCAAAAATGTTGTTCTGTTTGTCTGTGGGAAAGGCCTTCGTAAAGGTCACAAAGTCAAATATCTATATTTGTATATAATATTACCGGTAATTGAAAATATAAATGAGTGAATGATTGTTGCTTAGCGCCAACTCAGCAATTTTTCAGCTATATCATGGCAAGAATAAGTTTATTTTCAATGCAATGATGTTGAAATCCACTTTGTACTAGACCAACACACTTAGTTGGATTTTTATAGTGCTAGCTCACTGAAACAACAAGCCGCGGATAGACATGTCGCCCATGCAGACACATTATCCTGATTCCGTGCCAACCTGAACCAGTCTTTGCTCTTTCTCCTTAATGCTGCATACTTAGCGTAGAAACAACAAAATACAAATTTTATAGTCTTTGGTTTTATCCGATCGGGGCTCGAACCCACGATCTACCGGACTTGTGGCAAGCATGCTAACCATTACATCACCGATGCAGTGAAAATATAAATGAATTCACAGTACCATGTTCATGTTTGTATGTAAAAAAAAAATTGTAGTATGTTTAAACAACGTGAAAATGATAGGAACATGTTTATTATATAAAACTGAGAAGACTTCACAGATTGAATAAGAGCATCACAATGCCATGGTAAAGGAAAAAAAGATAGGGAAAAATGTAATTTAAATGAAAATGTTTAATGAAAATTAAATGATGTATTCAAAACTATCTGCTTTAATGAATAGTAGACAATATAAATTTTTTATATATTTTTAATAACTATTTTTTACTTTATTTTTCAGCCTCAGTTAATACAGCTGATGGGTAAAGATAAATTTGACATTTATGCTGGGAAAATATGGCAGCTAAAGTTTTGTGAGGAATGTTTTGAACAACTCTCTTTCTTACCAAGATAATGTTAACTTATGTTAAAAAAAAATTTGGGTTATTGTTCTACCTTTTTGTCTTGTGTACTTATACATTAATAATGGTTTTGTTCTTGGTGATTTGTTCTACAATTGTACAATCAGTATATACTGCTTATAGGAAATAATACAGTGAAACCTGTCTTAACCCAACACCTTTGGACTGAAGAATTTGTTATATCCCTACTCATAGAGAGGGGGCTATATTGCAATCACCTTGTCCGTCCGTCCGTCCATTCACACTTTCGTAACAGATATCTCAGCTTCTACTGGAAGAAATGATTTTATATTTGATATATGGCTTTGGCATGGTGACTTGTACCGTGTCTCCCCTTTCCAGGTTTACCGCACATCTACTTCCTGTTTACCGTGCGACTTACAAATAAACGAGGGAGGGTATTCTTAGCACGACATAGCGTGCAACATCTTGTTCAGTTTAGACAGGTGTTTGGTTTACACAGGTTCATATTACATAGACATTTAGTAGATGGGACTGTAAAGTCTGTCTGGTTTAGGCAGGTTTTCAGTTTACTCAGGGTTTCACTGTATTCGATTTTTTTTTTTAAAACAATTCAGTTGTCAAATTATTTATTTGTGTACACTGTTTTTATATATATTTTCTTTTGTTTATAATTGGTTGTGAAAGCTATTGTTGGTTGAATACATCATTTTGTCGTATCATGTTCCAATGAGTTAGTATTAATTCTTAGTATTAAACATTATTCATTATAGAACATATGATATATACAATATATGTATATTGTCTGAAAATGTATTATTTATTTGTGCGATCTTAGAAATAGGTAGAAAAGTGAGCATTGAGAGAGCTTTTCTGACCTGTTTTGCAATATACCAGGAGACTTTTTGTATTCTTGATGAATAAAACAAAAATTTATTTGTATATCTTTATTGTACAACAAATGTAATGATGAAGGGCTGATATATGTGTCACAATTAACATGCTGTAAAAGTACATTTATTCGGTGGTACCAATTTTCAGGGTTTCTACAAAATTCATAGATCCATGCATTCTTGAATTCTTATTTCAAACATTACAGGCAACAGGTGATGGGAAAATTGTATTTCATTAGATTTTAATATTCGTGGTTTAAGTGAACTAAAAAATCCATGGAAATTAGAACACCACGAATAATAATGATTTCACAGTGTAATGAATGGCTATGCTATACAAACGCTACGTTGTACCCAAGGAAGGAAATATTAATACATCTTGACCATTGGTAATCCATAAAGTATGCTTTTTTTATGAGGAAACAAATGTCTCATTGATATGATTGGTCTCTATCAAAATTATCTCCCTTCCTTAGATGGAGGATATGTGTAACATAGAATGGTCCAAAAAACTAATAGTTCAGAAATATCCTTTTTAGAGGGGGCCGGGGGGCTACTTATCCAATTTCTTTATTAAACAGAAGGTCTAGAATAGTCTAAAAACAGGCAAATAAATTTAAACTGCTTTATTGACATGTGTGCCATATAATTTATAGGGTTGTTGGTCCCTCCTTATTTATTGTGTTACAATTCAAAATGGTATCACACAGCCCAGATATTCATCTAAGATGGCTAAGTAGAAAAATGTTTTCAAATGAACAAATTTTTGTTTAGGTTGAAATCAGCTGTATTTTAACAAAAATTGAATCATATAACCATTACTCATATTAGTATGGAAATAAATTAATATATTAAAAATGCATATAGTTTGTAAAATGTTTACCTTTTACACTAAGTTTTACACTAAGTCAACTTAAAATTAACTGATAATCAGCTGAGCAATTGTGAACTCAGGTGAGCCTCAGGTTTAAAATTTACAACTATTTATATGCATGCTATCAAGCTTCCGTATAATTATATAAGGCTAAATGACAATATTGCAACTCCGATACATGTATAACACATTGTGAAAATAAATTTTACACTGAAGCTGAACTTTATAAGTAGGTATGACTCACTATAAAACTTTAATAATCAATAGGATCTTGTATTTATGTTAACAGGGCTGTTGTGCATACATTAAAATTGTTGTTCTGTTTCTTTACATATTTATTTTTTTCCAGAAAAAGTAGTAAAGATAACAATCTATTGACTTTGAATTTTGTCATATTCCAGTGACGAAGATGCCAAGGAAAGCTGGCGACATTGCTAACGCTCGGGCTAAAATACTGATATCTGGTCAACCCATGTTAAAACTCCCAACAAATTATGGCTTCCATGTATTATTTCTTAATTAGTCTACCATATTAAATTTTCAATTATTTTTTTATTATTGCTCACGATAGTATTTAATGTATTATGTAGTAGTCTCTCAATTGTGATAATCAAAAAAATGAAAAATATAGATTAATATAATATGTATGTATAGTTTATTGTTTGTTGTGTTACATATTATTTGCTTTATTGCTTATAGTGTATAATATATTACCTCAGTGTTGTAATAATCAGATGTATCTAATTGTATGTTTGAACTTTTTCAGAATTTCAAATAATCTCATTTATATACATATGTATAACTAGATAGTGCTGTCCAAATGTTGAAATTGTATGTTAGCACTTTTTTCAGAATTTCAAATAATCTCATTTATATACATATGTATAACATTGATAGTGCTGTCCAAAATGTTAATCTTTTATATTATATTATATAATTGCACAGCTGTATTAGGCATTTCAAATGCACGTTATGATATTTTTTTGTACATATTTCATAAAAAGTAGATCTCTTTTACATAATATTTTTCAACTAGTCCAGTGTATTTCAAATTTGAAATTTGTTTTCACCGAGGATGCCAAAAATGAATTTATTGTAAATACATTATTTATAGGACGAGTGACAACTGAGTTCAAATGTACTTATATAAAAATAGTTCTATCCTTGTGGAACATTGCTTATTTTTTCTTTCTTTGGTTTTTCCTTTTGGTTCCATTTGGCCAACAAATTGAAGGTTTTTGGGTAATAACTCAAAAACCGTTAATAATATCAAAAATCTGACAGGGTTAAAAATGATCAGCACAGCAAGACCTACCTACCCTGCAATTTTGAAGTAAATCTGATTACCCATCTTGGAGTTATTGCCCTTTTTTCATCAAATTTTTAAAATTTTAATAGTTTTCGTCCTTTATTTAAAAAACTATGAGAGATAGANCTGTTACTAAAAATAGAACATATGGTAAAATTGCAGGTTTTTGGGTAACAACTCAAAAACCGTTAATAATATCAAAAATATGACTGGGGTAAAAATGATCAGCACAGCAAGATCTACCTACCTTACAATTTTGAAGTAAATCTGATTACCCATCTTGGAGTTATTGCCCTTTTTTCATCAAATTTTCAAAATTTTAATACTTTTCGTCCTTTATTTCAAAAACTATAAGAGATAGATGNCTCTTTTTTCATCAATTTTTTTTTTTAATTTTAATAATTTTCGTCCTATATTTCAAAAACTATAAGAGATAGATATTAAGTTTAAATTGCAAAAATGTGCAGCATGTCAAGATCTACCTACACTTCAATTTTTAAGTAAATGTCATTACCCATTTTGGAGTTATTGCCCTTTTTTCATCAAATTTTTTTTAATTTTAATACTGTTCGTCTTATATTTCAAAAACGTTAAGAGATAGATATTAAGTTTAAAATGCAAAAAAGTGCAGCATGTCAAGATCTACCTACACTGCAATTTTTAAATAAATGCCATTACCCATATTGGAGTTGTCGCCCTTTTTTCATCAAATTTTTTAAAATTTTTAATACTTTTCGTCTTATATTTCAAAAACTAAAAGAGATAGATGTTAAGTTTAAATTGCAAAAATGTGCAGCATGTCACGATCTACCTACCCTGCACTTTTGAAGTAAATCCCATTACCCATTTTGGAGTTATT
>MJUT01017050.1:1574908-1607171 GCA_002080005.1 Gigantidas platifrons | reverse complement strand
AAGGTAATGATTATCTCCCTTTGAAATTTGCTTCAGTATCAATCTATTGTCAGGTGAGCGATACAGGCTCAGTGGGCTGAGCCTCTAGTTTATAATGTGATTCATTCAATTAAAAATTTTACTGTATGCCATACAAAATAAATGAATTTTTTGTACTCGGGTCCTGTCTGCATCCTCAAAATACTGCCATGTGGACCCTTGTTATTTCCATTTTCTAGATTCAAAATGTTGATTTCTTCAATATGAACATCACGTATACATTTCTATTTAAGACAAATATTTGTTTCCCACTTTTGTACATATTGTGTAGAAATCATTCTAGATGCAAATAAAAGTAATGCCCGATATGCACAAAAAAAAACCCAAAACATTTTTATGTCGCCATACAGAAACATGAAAAAATGTTTTGCAATGAGCTTTATATGGGTAGGAATTAAAGTATAATTACTCTTGCCTTCCGAATATAAAAAATAAATCACAAGTAACCAAACAATGCAGTAATTCACAGATGTAAGATAACAGATTAGTGTATCACTGTAGTTGTTTGGTTATGAGTAATTTATTTTCAATATTTGGTTATGCTATTTATTACATAGATTTTGTTTTCTCTTTTGTTTCCGTAAATAAGGGTCATTTAAAAAACAAAAGAACCTATTTTTCATTGTCAGACTCTCAATGATATTTTCAATTGTAACGAAGTTGGTACTGTTGACTGCACAGTGAACTAAATGTATTTATTTCACTAGGTGAATTCCGATTTTTTATTTCACTTGGAAATATCAGTATTTCACAGTCATCTATGTAATAAATAAATGTATCACAACCGTCGTATAAAAGTCATTAATCAGTTTGTCATGATTTTATTTTACTGTAAAGATGTATTGTAATATCTTTCATTTCAATTATTAAACTACACTGTACATGTACTTAATTTTACCCTTGGTTCTTGTATATGTTTTGTATTTATAATGCTGGTACATAGCTTTGTCACATTTATATGACCATATTTACAATGCACAAGGTTGTTATAGTAAAATGCTGCTAAATAAACCCTTCAACAGTAGCCACTTCTCTTAAAAGGCCACTCTCACTAAAGACCACCGCTTTTATATGACCATATTTACAATGCAAAATATTGTAATAGTAAAATGCTGCTATATAAACCCCTCACCAGAGGCCACTTCTCTTAAGAGGTCACCTTTTTTATGCAGACATGATGGTCTTATAATAGTGGAACTACTGTACTTATTTCAAATTAGTCCTATACTCTTTTAAAATTGTTGAAAGTGGCGTTAAACACCAAAAATCAAATCAAATCAATCTTTTAAAATGTTTTTCATCTAAATTATTGATAAAACATTCCATAGCCAGATGAATCATCTGTGTATTTTTTGTTGCCGCTGAGGATATTATGCCAGTAGATTTAGGATTTTTTTTGTTTATTATTTTCATGTTATATTAATATAAGATATATATGGTAGTTTTTATTATTAATTGCATATAATGACAGCATATGATGTTGAAATCATTGAGTAGTTGAATATTTTGTATTATTGTGAAAATTATATGCAAGTGTTACTTCCCCTTGCTTACATTTGATAAAGCTTATGTATATAGAAGACTAATTTTGTTAATTATTGGTAAAATCTACAAGTTATATGTACCTGCTGCTTTGCATCAAGGGCATAAAGTTTTTACAACCATCCATCCGTCCCGTATTTGTTTTCCACCCAATAACTTAAGTCCCGTAAGCAAATCATTTGAAATTTTTACACAATGTCAGGGACCATAAAAAGAAGGGGAAGTCTGATTTCAGACTTGCCATTGTTCTGGAATTATTTTCCTGTTTATTTAAGCTGGAAGTGGGGCATTCATGTTCTATGGACACACTCTGTCATTTTTTTTTAAATTACAACTAGGATTATTTAACAGTAGATTTTAGAAATATATTGTTCACATCATTAGAAGTAATCTCCACAGAATGTAAATCATTTTTGTTAATATACTGAGTACAATATTTCCTCACTCTTAGGTTGTAAAAATTTAACATGAGTCAGAAAATGAAATCACATTTTCATGAAAATTAGTGAGCCCATTTGTTCTACTTTCAACAATCTATATCTTCGTTCAGAATGTGATCATTTTGTGTGTGAAAATATTATGATTGCAAACATGAACATTTTACTCATAAGATCATCAGTTCATTTATTTGTCATTTTCATAATAAAAAATCAAATATTTTGAAGGGTTTAGGGGATACCTAGTGTTCAAGATCACTTATAATACAAACCCATGTATTCTTACCACATACTTTTATACCTAGCTTGTATAATGGTGTGGTGACAGGATACGATATTACATCCAGTTTTCCATCCGAATTTTCCTTTCCAGGACTGTTTGAATACATGGCCAATCGACTTACTTGTTCCGCAGATGCAGTTGTTTAGAAATCAGGCGGAAAATTGTATCATATAACCGCACCTTTAGATAAACAATAAAATCCTTTTGTGTGGCACTAGAGGACCAATGATTTTATTTCGATATATTAAAGTATTCGAATTATCAAAAGTAACGACTTATACAAAATATGAGATAACAACATTTGACCGTATATTGTGATTTTCTGTTGTCTAATAATGAAATCAGTTACCATGACAATATACTGTAACTTCTTTTGATTGGTCACACAACAGCAACGTTTTACTGGAGTATTATGACACAAAATAAGAAATATATCAAAATCAATACACTAACTGTAAATAAAGAAAAAATAACACAATTGTAGCCAGCACTTCTTAAGAAGGATATTACATATATATTAATGTCACGCTGTAGTATCATTTTTCTTCACAATAAGTGTTGTTTTTTCCTAAGTTATAATACTTGATCAATATACGATATTTTAAGATTTTTTTTTATTTCCTTAAGTACTGAGACTCTTTTTTTTGTTTGTTATGAAAGGAATTCGTAACTGTTAGAACACCTTCAGCTCTATGTCTTAAAAAAACATTCTTTTAGTATTTGTTTGCCTGACTAGACCTACTATATTCCATTTACAAATTTTAATCACCTTGCCCTATATTAGATGTAAATGCAAAATTGCAATTTGAAAAATCAGGAGAGAAGTTAAAGAAATATCTATAACAATTATTTTGTGCTCAACAATTAAGATAAGAAATTTTGAAATAATTATAATGATTGGTAATACTCATTAGTGGTTTTTTTTTACTTGTTAGATTTTGCTAGAATTTATGTTATTGTATATTAAACAAATGTTTTTTTTACCCCAACCCTTTGCATCAGGGGCATTACATTGTACCCATGTCTGTCCTTCCATCTGTCTGTACACATGTTCTGTATTTGGTGTCCGTTCAACAATGTAAGTTCCCTTTAAGCAAATTATTTGAAATTTATTCAAAGTCGTCGACCATAAAAGAAAGTCCAAGTTTAATTTCAGACATTTCAACTTTTTCCTTTCGGGAGTTAATGCCCCTGTTTACTTTAGCAGGAAGTGAATGCATCCATGTTCTATGGGCACATTCTTCCATTTTTGTGGCTGTGGTTGTTCTTTCATATAAATGCAAAGGTTGTGTTGATTAAGTCCATACCAAAAAGTTGCGAATATAAATGATAATGACATGGTCCCACAGTTTATGATGAAGTATATACCAAAATGTTGGCTTCTCTGTCACAATTTGTTTAAACTAATATATTTATGTTAAATACAAAATCAATTTTTGTGATATTTAAGAAAAACCTTTAAGTTGAAAGAGAATGTTGGAAATTTACCATATTTTTTTTTCAAATGATACTGCTTATATTCAGAAGTAGGAGTTAAACATTATACCATTAAAGAAGTCTAAGTATACTATTATGTAGACTGGTACAAGTTTCTTGAAATAATAAATTGTGTCTTTTTGAAGGGAGACCAGATACATGTTAAAGTCCATATTGTTACTTAACCATCATTTTTGTTCACTAAATGTTATATTTCATCTGAATGTTAGAGTTAATCAGACCAAACAATTCATTAAATTTGTTCAAAATGTTTTTCATTATCAAAACATAATTAGAAAATGTGCATAAAAATAGTACTTCAAGTATGAACAATTCTGAATACAATGCAAAAAAAAATATGCTAGAATATGGTAACTTCTGAAAATTCATTGTTCTAGGAATTTTATGAATTACTCATCCACTCATAATTTATGTTGCTAAGGAAATGTCCGTTTGAAATTATTCAATTTCATGAGTATATAATCAGTAAGATAAAATACAACACATGGATGGCAGTCTATTATTAGGAATATTATTAGAAATTGTATGAAATTAGGCATCATAGAACAATATTAAACCAAAATGGTGTGGCAGCGTTTATCGTCAAATTGTCTGAACATTTTTGAAAAGAATGAATTTAAATACAAATTTTAAAAAATCATTCTTATTAAAGATTTGGTTTTATAATGTGTATGAAAAAGTATAAAATGTGTTTCTAAATTTGTATCCAATATACAGTAGAACTTCACCGCCTCGAACTCGAAGAGACTGTCAAAATGTGTTCGAGCTATCGAAAATATTTAGATTCTGTTCATTGACAAATAACCTCAGCTTTTTAAACCAATCAAAACACATATAAAATGACATGTGACTCTAAAATTAATTTATTTACCGGTATAGACAAAACAAAGGGACAGAAACTGGAAGGCCAGTAATTTTCCTTACTGTTTTGTTTTCTTTGTTTGACATTCACCATGCAATATAGAAACATCCTTCAGTTTTAAACATCACAATTTATGAAAAGTTGGTGATAATTTAAAAAGGTCTATAAACAGCTTTCTGATACCAATGTTCATGTCAATTGTATGTTTTCATTATTTATATATCATTCCATGAATCAATAAAACAAATTATTGTAAAATTGTTAGTAGCTTATTTATAAGGTTGCACATTCCATTTAAAAAATGTGTACCTATCATTTACCTATATGTACTAAAATATGGAAGAGTGTTCTAGTGATCACCAGGAGTTTTAGTGATCATCAGGAGTTTTAGTGATCATCAGGAGTTCTAGTGAACTCCAGGTGTTTAAGTGATCACCTGGTGTTCTAGTGAAAAGCAGGTGTTCTAGTGATCATCATGTGTTCAAGTGAACACCCAGTGTTCTAGTGAAAAGCAGGTGTTCTAGTGAACACCCAGTGTTCTAGTGAAAAGCAGGTGTTTTATTGATATCAGGTGTTCTAGTGATCATCATGTGTTCTAGTGAACACCCAGTGTTCTAGTGAAAAGCAGGTGTTTTATTGATATCAGGTGTACTAGTGATCATCATGTGTTTAAGTGAACACCCAGTGTTCTAGTGAAAAGCAGGTGTTTTATTGATATCAGGTGTTCTAGTGAAAAGCAGGTGTTTTATTGATATCAGGTGTTCTAGTGAAAAGCAGGTGTTTTATTGATATCATGTGTTCTAGTGATGTTTTATTGTCCCCCGACGCTTCGTCGAAGGGGACTATAGAAATGGGTATCGTCCGTATGTCTGTCCGTCCGTCCGTCCGTCCGTGTGCTTTTTGGTTTCCAGATGATAACTTGTGAATGAAAAGTCAGATTGAAGCTAGGTTTGGTATGTAAGTGTATCTTATGAATATCTAGGTCAAGTTCGATAATGACAATTTTTCGACTATTTTTACTAGAGTTGTGCCCCTTTTTATACCTCAAAATTGCTAAATATTTGGNAGTGAACACCCAGTGTTCTAGTGAAAAGCAGGTGTTTTATTGATATCAGGTGTTCTAGTGAACACCCAGTGTTCTAGTGAAAAGCAGGTGTTTTATTGATATCAGATGTTCTAGTGATCATCATGTGTTCTAGTGAAAAGCAGGTGTTCTAGTGAACACCCAGTGTTCTAGTGATCATCATGTGTTCAAGTGAACACCCAGTGTTCTAGTGAAAAGCAGGTGTTCTAGTGATCATCATGTGTTCAAGTGAACACCCAGTGTTCTAGTGAAAAGCAGGTGTTTTATTGATATCAGATGTTCTAGTGATCATCATGTGTTCGAGTGAACACCCAGTGTACTAGTGAAAAGCAGGTGTTCTAGTGAACACCCAGTGTTCTAGTGAAAAGCAGGTGTTCTAGTGATCATCATGTGTTCAAGTGAACACCCAGTGTTCTAGTGAAAAGCAGGTGTTTTATTGATATCAGGTGTTCTAGTGATCATCATGTGATTAAGTGATCACCCAGTGTTCTAGTGAAAAGCAGGTGTTCTAGTGAACTCCCAGTGTTCTAGTGAAAAGCAGGTGTTTTATTGATATCAGGTGTTCTAGTGAACTCCCAGTGTTCTAGTGAAAAGCAGGTGTTTTATTGATATCACGTGTTCTAGTGATGTTTTATTGTCCCCCGACGCTTCGTCGAAGGGGACTATAGAAATGGGTATCGTCCGTCTGTCCGTGTGCTTTTTGGTTTCCAGATGATAACTTGTGAATGAAAAGTCAGATTGAAGCTAGGTTTGGTATGTTAGTGTATCTTATGAATATCTAGGTCAAGTTCGATAATGACAATTTTTCGACTATTTTTACTAGAGTTGTGCCCCTTTTTATACCTCAAAATTGCTAAATATTTGGTTTCCAGATGATAACTTGGGAACAAATAGTCAGATTGAAACTAGGTTTGGTATGTAAGTGTATCTCATGAATATCTAGGTCAAGTTCGATAGCCATCATTTTTCGACAAATCTTACCAGAGTTACTCCCCTTTTTTTTACTTCAAAATTGCTAATATTTTGGTTTCCAAATTATAACTTGTGAACAAAAAGTCAGATTGAAACTAGGTTTGGTATGTAATTGTATCTCATGAATATCTAGGTCAAGTTCGATAATGATGATTTTTCGACAAATCTAACCAGAGTTACTCCCCTTTTTTTTACTTCAAAATGGTCCTTGGATGGTCCCCTTTCAGAATTATGAGTGATACAGGCTCACCTGACCCTCTAGTTTACAGTAGTTTCAAAATTTAATCTTACGATATAACCTTGGCGTCGGGGGACCAGTGGCCAACGGCCTTTTATTGATATCAGGTGTTCTAGTGAAAAGCAGGCGTTTTATTGATATCAGATGTTCTAGTGATCATGTGTTCTAGTGAACACCCAGTGTTCTAGTGAAAAGCAGGTGTTTTATTGATATCAGGTGTTCTAGTGATCATCATGTGTTCAAGTGAACACCCAGTGTTCTAGTGAAAAGCAGGTGTTTTATTGATAGGTGTACTAGTGATCATCATGTGTTCTAGTGAACAACCAGTGTTCTAGTGAAAAGCAGGTGTTCTAGTGAACAACCAGTGTTCTAGTGAAAAGCAGGTGTTTTATTGATATCAGATGTTCTAGTGATCATCATGTGTTCTAGTGAACACCCAGTGTTCTAGTGAAAAGCAGGTGTTTTATTGATAGGTGTACTAGTGATCATCATGTGTTTAAGTGAACACCCAGTGTTCTAGTGAAAAGCAGGTGTTTTATTAATATCAGGTGTTCTAGTGAACACCCAGTGTTTAGTGAAAAGCAGGTGTTTTATTGATATCATGTGTTCTAGTGATGTGTTATTGATATCAGGTGTTCTAGTGAAAAGCAGGTGTTTTATTGATATCAGATGTTCTAGTGAACACCCAGTGTTCTAGTGAAAAGCAGGTGTTTTATTGATATCAGATGTTCTAGTGAACACCCAGTGTTCTAGTGAAAAGCATGTGTTTTATTGATATCAGGTGTTCTAGTGATCATCATGTGTTCTAGTGAACACCCAGTGTTCTAGTGAAAAGCAGGTGTTCTAGTGATCATCATGTGTTCTAGTGAAAAGCAGGTGTTTTATTGATATCAGATGTTCTAGTGATCATGTGTTCTAGTGAACACCCAGTGTTCTAGTGAAAAGCAAGTGTTTTATTGATATCAGATGTTCTAGTGATCATCATGTGATTAAGTGATCACCCAGTGTTCTAGTGAAAAGCAGGTGTTTTATTGATATGTGTTCTAGTGAACACCCAGTGTTCTAGTGAAAAGCAGGTGTTTTATTGATATCAGATGTTCTAGTGATCATCATGTGTTCAAGTGAACACCCAGTGTTCTAGTGAAAAGCAGGTGTTTTATTGATATCAGATGATCTAGTGATCATCATGTGCTCTGTTGATTAGATGTTCCAGTGATAATCAAAGATAATTGTGATCAGTAAGTATTAGTGATTTTTATGAGTTCTAGTGGTCACCAGGAGTTCTAGTGATGATCAGGAGTTTTAGTGATCCTTTAGGTGTGGTAGTGAACAGCAGGTGTTCTAGTGATCCTTTAGGTGTGGTAGTGAACAGCAGGTGTTCTAGTGATCCTTTAGGTGTGGTAGTGAACAGCAGGTGTTCTAGTGATCCTTTAGGTGTGGTAGTGAACAGCAGGTGTTCTAGTGATCCTTTAGGTGTGGTAGTGAACAGCAGGTGTTCTAGTGATCCTTTAGGTGTGGTAGTGAACAGTAGGTGTTCTAGTGATCCTTTAGGTGTGGTAGTGAACAGCAGGTGTTCTAGTGATCATTTAGGTGTTGTAGTGAACAGCAGGTGTTCTATATATCATCAGGTGTTTGATAATAATTATTTGATTGTACCCTCTTATGTTATTCAATAGTTCAATATCATCACTGTCCAATACCTATGCACTTTATGTCTATACACTGGGGACATGTTGCTATTGGATGCTTGTTACAACGTGCATTAAGATCAAGAGGCAATGTAAATACAAAATACAAACATTTTAAAATCAATAGGAAAAACTGTGTCATGGTTATCTTTAACGGTGTATCCTCTTATTGTAAGATGTGGTGCAAGGTAAAACAAATGCTAAGACTAAATTCATGAACATTATGGTATGAGAATAGCACCGATTGCATACATGTTCCTAATATATAATTTAGAATCCATGTTTCCTTAGTGGACTTTTTGGAATTAGGACATCAGTACGAGTGTCGACAGTAGATGCTTGCCCTTGAGGAACACCAGATTTCACTCCCATTTTTATGGGGGTTCCTGTTATCTCAGTTGCTGTTGTTTTGATTTTTTACTGTTGTGTTTGTACTTTTATTTGGTTTTGTATCTGGATCTTCCTCTCTCTTGAACATATTAAAATATGAAGAACAATTTCATAGGTGATAAAACATTAACCCCATTGGTCAAAGGAATTTTAGCTCACAAATTTTGCCACCTTGAATTTGAACATATGTAAAAATGTAGAAGTTAGTCTGTAACTGTGTACACGTGGAGGGTCGACGACCAATATAACCATTCCAAATGTTCGTTAATAAATCGCCAAGACAAAAAATGCAATATTTAATTATAAATTATATTGTATTGCAATAAACGTATGTTGTGTAAAAGGAAGTAAAGGCTTTCATCATGAACAGCACCATAAAATAAATATTTGGCATAGTAAGGCATTTAAAAGTTTAAAAAATATATTTTAACTCCTATGGGTCTTCATCGTCCATACATTCTATTTCATCGTCCAATATTCCTACAGGCTTGGGACGGATCAGGTTTTCATTTGAATCGATTTTCCTTTGATCAGATATTAAAGGACAGCTTTGTAAATTCAAGTCATTTTCACTGTCACATTCTGAACTGTTGCTTGCCTCATGTTGTCTTGGTTCAAGACTTACAGTGCTATGTTCTGTTGAATTTATAGAACCTTCAGAAGTCCCATCTTCTATGTATTCTCCTTCATTATTTACTAGATAACATTGTACATTAGGGGCATCTGATCCTTCGTTATAAAGATGGATATCCCGACTCTCTATACACACTATTGTAATTGAACCATTCTGGCTTTGTCCCAATTCGCAAGAAGTTCTTACAGAACAAGGTAATGATTCATATGCAGGCGGAGGTTCTGCGTGTTCCTCGTCTGCCACAACATCGTCGTACGTTGGTGGAGCAAATATTTGTGCTGTCAAACCCATATCATTTGTAATTTTCCATTTTCCATTCGCATTCCTCTTAGCGTGAACCGGTATGCTTTCTCTTCTCAAATATCTGAAATATTACAGTATTGTTATTTTTTCTATACTTTCCAGTTACACGACTTCTTAAATTTATCTGTCATTATCGAGGATACACAAGGAAGCCATCTGATTAATACATAGTTGTAATATAAGCCAAAACATGTACAATTATGTACCTGATAGACGCAATATGTCACCCATGCTTGGTGAATGCTACACGTAGTGCCACGTTGACGTTGAGCAGTATTGAAACAAACGGATCTAATAAACCGATGATATGGTTAATTAATGATCATCTTGTAATAAGATGGTTTTCTCCGGGTACTCCACCAATAAAACGGATCGCCACGATATAGCTGAAATATTGTTGAAAGTGGCGTTAAACACCATAAACCCAACCCTCTTGTAATAAGACTGATGTCAATATCAATACTAGTATATTCTGATATTTACGTTTGCCCTTCATTTGTTCAAAGCTTAATATGTACCTCAACTCTCAACTACCTCTGGAACGTATTTCTTCTTTTTTTTTTTTTAACGTTTTTGTCATTACGTTTAATCATTGTTGACCAAAAGTTTAATGTAGCAGACCCTACTGTGTCTGTGAAATGTAGAACGGCATTATAAGAGCTTTTCCTTTACTGTAAATGTGTATCTAAGTGTAATAGTAGAGTCTCTGGTGTTCGTTTATATCCATAATCTTTCTCAACTCATGTATTATCACATATTTTATTGAAATAACGCCGAATTTGCATGTATAATAAAAGCATAATTTGCGGCGTGGTATTTGCCTCCGGGGCAATAACATGTTATCTGCCCTCTTCTGAAGACAATTCTAAGTTGAAAAACTTGTGTCTAATCCGTTTGTGGTTTTTTTTTAACAATAAAATAAGTTTAAATCATCAATTTTATTGGAGGAAACAGAAATCCCCGGTGAAAAAAACCCCACATGCCTTCTTCTATATACCGGTTTAACTCCACCACATATTTGTGCATAATTACATTACTTCCATTTTTCATTGAAATGTTACAATATGATTGGTTATGAAGTAGCCACATGATTATAAAAGAGATGTTTCACATCCCAATGAAACACAAACCCGAACTTGCACGTGCCTCCATGACGACGTCAGATGTAAACAATCAATGGTGTAGTCATTTCCAACAGCAAATAATCTAACACAAATAAAATTCACAACGAAAAATTCAACTATATTAAATTTTGGTGTGATTTAAATATAATTATAAGAATTGAATGCATTCTTTTGAAGTTTCGTTGGGGTATGAAAGCGTTGATCGAAGCACATTTTCAACATGAAGTGCTACCGCGCTTCATTGAAAATGTACTTCGGTCAACGCTTTCTTATACCAATGAAACTTCAAAAGAATGCATCCAATTCTTAATTGTTAGCCTGGATTTCCATCGTCATACAAATGTATGTCGTTGTCTGTTTTATCTTTACTGAGTTAAGATGAGAGGTGATTGTTCGCTTCGTTGATATTGGTGGAATTGTTGACCATGAGTGTTTAACCTTTCTTTGTTTTGTTGATATTGGTGGAATTGTTGACCATGAGTGTTTAACCTTTCTTTTTTTTTGTTGATATTGGTGGAATTGTTGACCATGAGTGTTTAACCTTTCTTTTGTTTTGTTGATATTGGTGGAATTGTTGACCATGAGTGTTTAACCTTTCTTTTTATGATTATTTTATAAGGTTGCACCGAGTTATATATAAAATAAACTATGTGTTTCTTACCTCCTTCTGTTATATCTAAATACGACTCCAAAAACTAAAACAACAACAATTATAAAGGACAGACAGGATAACACTCCAGATGTTACTATGTTTCCTATTGCATCTAAAATAAAAAGACAATTTTAATATGACGTCCTTTATTCCCAGCTTTGTGGGATGTTCCATGTTAAAATACTCAATAAACAATGACCAGCACAAATTGATGATGTCATAATATGTATTTTATTAAAAAACTTCATATAAAATCGTCCATTTACAACGCACATTCAAATCTTTTTGTTGTATATAAATTTTTCTGTCAAAATCGAAATAATTTATGTCATCCTGTTGTTTATCTACAATATCACCATGGATAAGTTTGAAATTTTCGTAAAGTATATTCGTTCCATTGCGCTTCGCTCGATGTACAATGTAGTGGAAAATATTACCTACAGTACCCATGGCAAATTCTTAAATAAACCACGGTTAGTGGTAAATTATTTCTTCAACAATTTGATGTATAATGACGTAGTGTCATGGCACTTGTTTTTAACTTCAAAAACACATGACAAGTGAATGAGAGCAACATTCAAAGCTTAGTGCTATGATAATTTGTGTAACAGTGGTATCCAATTTTTCGCATGCGATTTATCAAGTTTTATACCATGATGATATCCGATACTTTTCAGGTCAGATACACAGAGCACATAGCGGGAATCTGCTTATATTTATACTATGATATATTTGTATGGCATACATTTTGTTTGGGTGTTTTCCCAGCCCCCATCATGAATTGGTTAATCGTTATGGAGAATCAGTGTCATGGATGACCATGAATTTGTTCCGTTTGTCGTAATTACCATCCCGTCCTTCTTTTCTGACATATCATCGGATGCAACTAGTGAAGCAAGAACTCCTTATCCTTCCGGAGCACCTGAGTTGACACCTAGTTTTTAGTGCTCAACATTTGCTCAGTCCTAGTTTTCTGTGTAGTGTTTAAGGAGTCATTGTTTGGTGGTTTTTTTGTCATCTTTTGGTCATCGCATTTTTTGTCCATCTCTAATTTAAGACTTCTTACTATGTAGACAAATACTGCCAAAAACCTTGTAAAATCTACTTCATTACTTTGATATCTTAAATAATAAAACTAAGCCCACATTTTTAAATTTTGATAGCTAATCATGAAATTAAATTCCAACAAAGCGAACCAGAAAATTATGTAAAAAAGAATATCGATGAATTCAGGGTGTTCTGATATTTGAACTGTACACAACATATACTTACATTTGTCTTCAAGTCCTGTTGACAAAACCCAGTTACATTGTGTTTCGTCGCTGTCGTCTTTGTTCCCACAGTTATTATCTCCATTGCATAATGTATTTGTTGGTATACAGATAGATCCCTTTGAGCACCGAGAGTAATACTGGATACAACTCCCATCTGGGTTTGGATCTGGAAAAAAAAGAAAAAAAAAGGTTATTTTGTGCAAAGCATGGCTTACTAGTTGTATGTATGTTTGAAATGAATGTAATTCATTAAAACTAAAAGCAAACCTAATACTCAGGCATTTGTGACCTTAGTCGAATTCTGCTATCCTGTTAATAAGTCCTTTTGTTTACTTGCTCCCTAAGACATTTAAATCATTTGGTTTTTCCAGTCTTAGATACTAGTAGAATGTTTTACCTATATAACAATTAGTAATAAATAAACAAAATAGTGTTGTTAGAACAGTTCCAAAATACAACTGGAGACATGCAAAATCGATGTCTCTTACAAACATATCCATGGCAACTCATTCTAGATAATATGAGTTGGTACATGCAAACAGGCAGTTCAATGAAAAGTGAAGAGGTTAAACTATTTCCATGGACATAAACCTCCGTTTCTTAATGAAATGGTGCTATCAGGTAAGCTTTTTTTAAAACTTTGAATGGCCTGTATAAGTAACTTTAGCCTGGCTAAAAATGCTAAGGACTAAAATGCTAAAAGACAATTGGCCATTTAACATGGACTCTGAGGTTGAAAACTATGACCATTTGAATCATCAAAATGCATATCGCTCTTATTAGAAATATATATTTAGAAAGATGTCATTTATATATGTTAATTTACAGACAAATCATCAATTTAAAAATAAACCCCTCCTCTCGATATTATAGATACAAACCTTTTACTGTAGTAATAAGAATTCTAAATCCTCGATACAACAAACTTGGTTTGCCCATATAATCTAATCTAAACATATTATTGGAAGACAGATAGTCGTCTACTCCAGTACTTGTATGTTTATAATACTGGTCATAAATACCATACAGTCCTCCTACCGGTGATACTTGGGTTCCATTTCCTTTACTGTCATAGTCAAAAATATGTAATCTATGAAAAAAGACAAAATCTTGTTAATAATAGTTTATTTGTGTTGTTATAGAAAGAACATAATTGCTTAAAACATTTCAAAACAATGACACAGGAATATACAAAATGACTGCATAATAATGTATTTATTCCAACACAGCATTTAGTAAATAAACATTAGAGATGGGTCAATCAAGAACGGATAATCCAGAGACAATGGGGACATTGGGCACACAAGATACGGGACGAAGACAAACAAAATAAAACCACAACACAACACAGAAAACTGTGAAAATAAAGAAGACGGACCGGGGATGAACCCATATGATTCATAAATTACAGAACTACGCTGTAAATTCAGTCCTTGACCAATCAATAAAAATGGACATCTCCAAAACGACCCAGAAAAAATATAGACTGGAAATATAACAATGTACAAACTCTCAAACTATATGGCCTGTATCATTGACCAAAATATCATTCGAGTGAATGAGTTATTGTTGTTTAACGCCAATTCAGCAATTTATCAGCTATATCATGGCGCGAACAAGTTATTTTTCAATGAGATGATGATGAGGTCCGCTTTGTTCTAGACCAACACGCTGAGTTGGATTTTTGTAGTGATAAGTCACTGAAACAACAGTGTGCGGTAAACATGTCGCTCCACTCCGACACATTGTTCTGATTTCGGGCCAATTAGTCTCGGCTCTTTCTCCTTAATGCTGCATGCTTAGCAGAGAAGCAACAAATACCAATTGTAATAGTCTTTGGTTTGACGCGATCGGGGCTCGTACCCACGATCTACTACACTCGCTAACCATTACGCCACCAATACGGCTAAAATATCATTCGACCAGGCAGATTTTCCCGCAACATTAATACTAAGTCTTACAAACAAACAAGCACCTGTTTAGCACATATATATGACTAAAACCCTAAAGGAAACAAAAAATCAAAAAAAATCCCACAAAATATAATGAGTGAAGTCATTTGTTTCGAAAGGTAAGGTTCTTCTGATGTATCTTTGAACACAGTGGTATGTTTTCGAATGACTTTCGTTTATATTCAATTAAACGTTTTACCCAAACACCGAACTGATATCACACATAATGTTTGCTGAGTTTCCATTGTAGCTTACATTATGTCCTCTATATGGATCATACAAAAAGTTGTATCGAGTACACCTCACCATGAACGGAGTTCGATTCACAACTTAATTGGTGATAGGCACTGATTGCACATGTAGTTGTAAATACAAATACCATACGATCACGACCACGACGTCCCATCATATTTGAATACTTTCTATTTTTCCTAAAATTGTCATATAACGATTTAAAACAAGCAACGATGGCCGAGAACTTTTTATGTATCATATAATATAGAGTGTTTATTAAACATTATAGAACAATTATGCCAACTCAGAATATTTACCTGTCAGGTGTTAGATTATGGAACGAAATATCTAGTGTAATGAAATGTATCAACAGTCTTAATCCAGGAGCTGTAATAAGTTTGGCAGCACAGTGCATGTGGTCTTCTGGTTCAACTTCAAGAAGATCATTGGTCAATTCAAGAATCAGACTGGAGTTAACATATATAGAGTTTCTTTTACAATATGACTTCATATACTTTGTAGATGTAATAGCTGATGTAGAGGACACTGAAAAATAAAATAAAAATAATACAATGATAAAAAAAAGTATATACCATAATTAGTAAGCACGATGTGTTTCTGGAAAAAATAAAAACGTAGATATCAAATTTTGTTAGCAGGATTCGTTTCTGGAAAACCTTCATCGGGGTCTCTCAAAGACAAAAGATTGGAAAGGCAATTAATTTGGAATCGAGAAAAATCAAAGGGCCTGAACAGGATAGCCAAATTTTATCTCCTGAAACTTATTATAGAACTAACGATAATAAAAAAAACACACTTTCCACCATAGATAAGATTATGTATTATAGGGTATTTATGTAAAGTTAAAGAATGGATGTATACATCCATCCATCCATCCAGTAACACGTTTTAGGCACTGACATATTTTATATGATATATTTATTATTGAAATTTACAGTAATGTAATTATTTTTAAAATCAAGGTTAACCCCCTCATGCATAAATAACCTTCACAAAATTTAGCTATCTTGTTTATGTTCTTTGTTTTTCTTGCTCTCAAAAAACCTTTAAATTATTTAGATTACCAGTCTTTTGACATTTGAGTGTAGGTTATTGTGGAAACGCGTCGTGTGCACTAAATTAGATGTCTACGATTTATTAGAGAAATAAATTCTTACGTTGTTTCTAGTTGATTATGATATGCATGCAATCTAGAGACGGCAATTATCAAATATAAAATGTCCTCGCTAAAGCTAGAAGATTAAAATTTCTCAATTTGATAAGCTAAAATTGCACTGGTATCAATTATAGAACCTATACAAACATGTTTTGTATAATGTACATAGATGCATTACAACATTTAAAATTATAAAAGGCTTATATTTGTATTGTAGTTTTATGGTTTTAAATGTCAGTAATATGAGGAACGGAATGTCTCTTGTGGTATTATGATCAATGATTTTTTTCTACAGAAAATTTAAAACTAAAATATACATACTATTAATAATGTTCTTTTTATCTGACTCTCTTTGTTAAGACAGTTCGATCTTAAGATGTTTTGAATGTTGTAAAATTAAAAAAAAATGCTCTTATTTTATTCAGTAACAAAATTTAAATATTCAACATTATTTTGCGTTTACAACGAATTTTTAATGTACGTAATAATAAAAAAAGCATCGCAATTAGATACTTTTTGATGTACATGATTATTGAAATGAAAAAAAAAAAAAATCTTGACTGAAATTATAAGATTTCACTGAAAATTATATTTTAACAGTGGCTAATAGAGTCCGTTGAAGTTTGTACTTTAATAGTGGTTATAAGATCCCATATAGTTTCTACTTTAACAGTGGTTATAAGAACTCACTTTATCAATCCCTGGTTATTATAAAAGCCGACTGAATCTTCAAAGAGTCAACTGAAGTTTATTCTT
This sequence comes from Gigantidas platifrons, assembly GCA_002080005.1. Taxonomy (NCBI): domain Eukaryota; kingdom Metazoa; phylum Mollusca; class Bivalvia; order Mytilida; family Modiolidae; genus Gigantidas; species Gigantidas platifrons. The sequence goes on along the minus strand of MJUT01017050.1, from coordinate 1,590,033 downwards.
TAACAGTGGTTATAAGATCCCATAAGGTTATAGAGGATTGTTGTGAATAGGATCAGAACTACAAATTAGAATGTAATAGTTTGGACAGAAATGCTCTTTTCTCATCTATTTATAAGGATCAATAAAACATCCGGCAAAACTTTTAATTCTGTTTGTACATGGACAAATGTATACATTTTTGTACATTTTCATTTAGTGACCATCTGTAATTCTCCTGTGTCTAAACAAGTGTTATATATACCATGGATCTTACGAATTAACTTATTTAAACCAACGAATCCGAAGGATGAGTTGTTTTAAATAAGATGATGAGTAAGATCCATGGTATATATGGTTTGTAACAGAAATCAATATTGGGTGCTTTCGTCGAGGTCCGCGTTAACCATGGAATAACATGTAGATCTTTATATTAAACCATGACGTAAGCTCCTCCCACTTCCATAAAAGCTTAACTATTATTCTCATGTGACGTCAAAATCATGGAATAACATCAAGATCTTCATGTTAAACCATGGTTTGTAAAAGTTCACTATTTTTAAGTTGATTACTGCATAAAAACATCAAAGGAAAAATGCGTATTTATGTTACAATTGAATTTATTTCAAATATCTCTAGATACAACTTTAGATCAAGCAAAATAGTATATACAATGTATATATATTCGACGGTTGTCACGGACAGCTTAAAGAAATACAGTCTTTGTATATAACTTGTGTTGACGAAAAAGAAAATCGTTGAGAGCATGTAATTAATTCTAACATATTATTAAATGCATAAATAACTATATATATTATTCGAAATATTTTATAGAAAAGACTAGAATATTAATCAGAAATATGGACAAGCTAATACAAGATTGAAACTTGTATGTGGTGTACCATTTGTTCAACTCTCGGTTATTTCACATGATGTAAACAAAAATAGGATGGAAATTTAAGAGACCTTTAAATTTTCAAAAGGACTCGTTTTTCAAAGATTTCACTTTTCTGATTTATAACATATAATTTTAAAAATAAGAAATTTCCTATTTGAAATTGAAATTGATAATAAATCTTTTGTAAGTTATAATAAGTTGGCGTCCCATGTTGAGTTTAGTATATTTAGAGTATTATTGGTTTATAATTACAAAATGGTACACAATGGTACATAATGCACTTTCCAATTTCTTATTTTTTTTTCTCTAAAAAGACGTGAAGCTCTAGTAAGATTCAGTGTGAAACATTTTCCATTGTTTCAATATATTTTCTCAATAAAAGCTTAACGAGCTAATCATTTTAGTAATTATCTAAGAAAAATCACTAGTTTGCGTTAATTTACGTTACATCGCGTGCAAACAGATGATTATGTAGGAGAAAATATTAGCACTAATTAGGACCCTTGTCTAATGCTAATTGCATGTTACACAAAACCTTTCTGACAACCGGTGAAAGCTCAATCGGTGATTGCTCAAAAATGTATTTCGAGATTATCGCCATGCTTTATCATCTCATAAAAGGCTCGTTTTCGGTTTAAATGATATGTCTGATTGACTATATTACCAATCTATCAAGAAACTTGATTACAAAGGTTTTACATCGAATTAGTAACCATATTGGATAGCTTCCGGTGTTTAAGATTTAATCAATCAATTACCATAGTAACCATTTTTTAAGTTTTGCGGTATTGCTCAATACCGGAAGCAGACGATCACAAACTTCTCTTCTCAATTCAGGATGTCTAACTTTCTAACATGTTTCACAAAAAGCTTTTGGAGATAAAAAGGAATAGCTGAATGATGTGAACTGATTTCTTATTGTTTGAAAGTCTGTTGTCAATATTTTCCGTTGTATCATTTGGGGAATTTATATGAAGGATAAAATAAAATCCCCAATTTGATATTTGGACTAAATCATAATGTCGGATCGATTAAAATATATATTCATTATTTGGAGGAAAATATTGTTTTTTGTCTTTGTCTTTCTTGGTTTGATCTAACGATCTACCGAGCAACGAAGCGAGCACGCAAACCATTTCACCACCGAGGCGTGTTTGGGTCTATAGGACTTGACTAACAAATATATTTTTGTTTGAAATTGTATTCAGTTGTACTATGCAAAATACATGTATTGAATAATTCATTTCTTGCTTAACGTTAAATGAGTGCTTAAGCCTAGTTATGAAAATATACACTTGTCCTACAAGACAAATGCTGGAGACTTTCAAAATATTGGTTTACCTATCTATTGGATCTCAAACAAGTTTATAATACATCTCTCCAAAATTATTCTAGTGATAGCCAATCTTTAAGTTCATTACAAAATTGAAAAAAAAAAATCATAAGTAGATTCTCATGAATAATTATGACTTTAATAAGCTAACAAAGAATTTGAATATAACTTTCATGGTATTCACGCAGTCATATTTACATAACTAAATATATAAACAGATTTATTAGATGTCAAAAGAAGATTATTATCAAAATGAAATACTTATACGTAAGAAAATATTTGAAGAAAATTAAATCTTATTTGTAAACTTTAAAGTCCTTCTTTAGACCCATTTACAGCCTTAAGAAAACATTAATAACATTGAAGTACTTCATACAGACACTTGACTATGAGAACTCATCACCATCTGATTTTCTAATTTATTAAGACGCCCAAACATAGTTAAAGGGGCAAAAGAAATTGGTAATGAGATCACTACGTAGTTTGAGCGACGTTTGCTTCGGTGTATACGGGTTAGGGTAAGGGCTATGAAGTTTAACGCCACTTTCAACAATATTTTAGTTATATCGTGGCAGTCAGTTTTATTGGTGGAGGAAACCGAAATACTCGGAGAAAACCACCAACTTGCCGCAAGTCACTGAAAAACTATATCACATAATGTTGTATCGAGTACACTTCGCCTGAATGGGATTCGAACTCACAACGTTAGAGGTTATATGCACCGATTACATAAGTAGCTATAAATCCAACTACCATACTATAACGATGACGACGTTCCCTCGGTGTATACGATACTTCTGGTGTATTTTATTTCGTATAAAACTGTATATTCATTGTCTACATGAGTTTCTATATCCCAGTGAACTAATAAATGGTCTAAAAAAAAAAAAAAAAGGAATATGTCAATCAGGTTCAGGTATAAAATTAAAAGACAATTTTATACCTGAACCATATCTTGCAATTTTAGACGCAATAAATGACATAATTTTATGCTAAATTAAGAACCAGTAATCATTGGTTGTAAACATATTGAACTTAGAAGGTGGTAAAATATCGAAAGAAACACAATCTCCTCTGTGAAACAATTAACATTGGAGATGAATTCCATTATATTTTACAATACCGATACCTCGAGCAAAACTGTATCACCTCATTCCAAATTACTTTGAAAAATGCCAAATATTCTTAAATTTAAGCAGATTATGACCGTAATGAAAAAATCAGACTTTTATAAAGTTCTGTAACGTGATAAAAGCCAAAGCTTAAGGTGTGTGTGCTCAAGGATATTCGATGTGTCCATTTCTGTTTACCCCCCACTGTATATATATTTGCAAGCAGCTTTGTAATTCCCTATACCTACAATGTACGTATTCCAACGTATATTGAGAAATAAAGATATTTTTGAGTGGATATCGCCACTCCGATTACTGTTTCCGCTCAACAATATTTTTCGCCGTCGATCAATTCAACTGCATATAAATAAACACAAGAGAGCTGATTTTTTAGTTAATATTTGTTATTTTATATTTTTATTTGATACATAAGTTGAAATTTGTACTGTTGATATTACTGAGACAAATAAACCCATCAAATGTACTATTACAGATAAAAGCATTATTCCAGATCCCTATTTGTTTTCTTCATATTTGCAGTTTAAATTTACATTTTATCACTATTTGCATTTGGAAGATTCAGTTTTTGCCTTATTCTTTTGTTTTATTTATTGCATGGTTATTCTTTGATGTCTGAAAACATTTTATCACAACAAAGCCAATTTGTAATATATCGATTTTAAGCACAACATGAGCTAAATGCATAGAATGGATATATTGGTTTTCGAAATTGCTAAATCCAAAATGTACACTGATATAGTATAAAGAACTACTTTCTCTTTTCATTCTATCACATGGGTCGTTATGATTTCAATATGGTGGTAATTAAGTTTGATATTAAACGTCAGTTAATGGAGAATTGTTCGATGTTAATTCATGTCGAGTTATATATTGATCTGCCAATGATTTTAAGTAATGCTCATTTCGTATGAATGTTAATTTCACGGTTACAAAACTTACAATGTGTGTTTAATGCGGCAAATTTCATCCAGTTTTTCTGCACGTCTGACATGCAAGACGTTTGAAAATTCAACATGGAATGTCCATTAATTATAAGAGAGTTTGGCTTCCGTTTTTTCCACATGCTTTTTGAATGTTTTATAAAGGCACGAATTTTAATTAAAGTTCTGCTATATTTATTCTATCGCAAAGCTGAAGTCTTCAAAGGATTATGCATCCAGCTAGATATAAGAAATATTTGAACCGTTTTGAAATTACGATTGAATAGTTCTTGTTTACATACTTATTTTCAAAAATGAAGATATAAATATATAACCTAAAATGTCACACGGCATGTCACCTTGAGTGAGGTTCAGTTAAACTGCACGAAATATAAAATGTTCCCAATTATAAGCATGGCCATTATTAATGATTATCATGCTAATACGAAGACCGCCTCGGTGGTGTTATGATTAATGTGTTCGCCACGAGAGCGGCAGATCGTCGGTTCGATCATTAAATTTGCCTCTGCTGCTTCTCCACTCAGCGCGTAGCATTAAAAAGTAAGCACAAAGACTGTTTGGCTTGGAGTCAGTATAAGTCAGGTTTGACAGAAACATGACTACAAGTGGACTGTTTGTCAGTGAGCAAACACTATCAAAATACAACTAAGAGCGTTGGTCTAATACAAAGTAGATCTCATCTTCATCTCATGAATACTTAGTAGTAACTTGTTCTCGCCATAATGTAGCACTCGTTCATTGTAACAAAAGGTGTACACTCGACAATGAGAGTTTTATCAGGTCTGTTGTACTTGGTATATATAAACTGCATAAAAAAACAAATCTACAAGTATATATAACTTCGCATGCTGTGTACCTTCGTTAGATGGTGATATTGGGTGTGTCGCAGCCTCACTACGTACCTTCGTTAGATGGTGATATTGGGTGTGTCGCAGCCTCACTACGTACGTCTTCAACTCGTGTTCAGATTATAGCAAACAAATGACATTTTGAATTCAAAGAAGAGAAATCCTTCGTGTTAATTTTCAACAAAATGAACTGTGCCATTAAATGGTAATCAGTTAATCCTGATATCGGACAAAGCACATACATCAGTGTTGAAGTAGATGTAACGTTATCGTCAGTCAAACAGAACAGAAAGCAACCGTCGCAAGGGTAGGAATACTTATTTCATTTTATCAAGTGTTATTTCCTAGTACACGAAAATAATATCGTTATAATCAAGCTGTGTAATTCAGTGGTTCTACCGACTTTGTTATATCATATGATAGTGAAAATTTGGAGTAATTAAAAAAAAAAAAAAACGCAGGACATATCNCCTCACTACGTACCTTCGTTAGATGGTGATATTGGGTGTGTCGCAGCCTCACTACGTACGTCTTCAACTCGTGTTCAGATTATAGCAAACAAATGACATTTTGAATTCAAAGAAGAGTTATGGTTTTATGTTTCGTTCAGAAATTTTTTTTCGGACAACACGAGAGATGAAATATTTTTTTTGTCCAGAAATTAACATTAGGTTATATGACAAAAACTCTGAATCAGATTATTTTTTTTCCTCCACTAAAATCAGAATATTTTTTTAGGAAAAAACCATACCCGCCCCCCTTTCAAGTTAAATGGTCGTTCCCTAACCATACTGTTTGTCAAATTAAATGATGATGACGTGGATACATTTTTAAGCCTTTGTTACTGTCACGTTGCAGCCATGTGCAGCCATATACGATACTAATGGAACGTTGTTACGAAGGCTTTGCGACAAGTGTAGTTACCACCAACCAATTACATGTGTTAAAAAACGAATGTATTATACTCAACAAATATGACTATGCAAATGTTTAGTAAAGGTTAAACATTTTATCTTCTTCAAACTGGTCTTAGATCACTTTATTTTTTGTTGCACTATTTACGAATTAATCAAAACAATTCATGTAATTTCTATCAAAAGAGGAAATGAAGCAATGAACGACTTCTATCACATGGGTCATTATGATTTCAATATGGTGGTAATTAAGTTTTATATTAAACGTCAGTTAATGGAGAATTGTTCGATGTTAATTCATGTCGAGTTATATATTGATCTGCCAATGATTTTAAGTAATGCCCATTTCGTATGAATGTTAATTTCACAGTTACAATGTTTGTTTATTGCGTCAAATCTAATCCCGTTTTTTTTACACGTGTGACATGCAAGATGCTTGAAATGTCAACATGAAATGTCCATTAATTGTACAAGAGCTTAGCTTCCGTTTTTACACGCTTTTTGAGTGCTTTAAAAAACACAGATTTTAATTAAAGTGTTGCGATTTTAATTATCGATTGGGGTCCAGGTCTTGGTTTTGGACAATTACACAAATGTGACGGGGTTAAACCGGTAAATAAGAGTCACAACTCTTCCCTGTTTGTAATTAGATCTCCGAATAAGGGTAATAACAAAATTACCAATCTTCCAAAGGGAAAAGCAAATCTCATAAGTCAACAAACAGACAAAATCAGTCAACAACCTGAAAACTGGGAAAACCGCAATGGCTCTGACTTGGTACAGGCATTTCCAAGGAAATGGTGGGTTGAATCAGATTTTACGGCGCCAAACCTCCCGCTTCCATTACGGTTAAAAGGTTCCGGTTGTCACTATAATAGCATTTTTAACAATACTGGGACAAAATAGGTATAATAGTAGTCATCGCAGTACTTTATGAAAATCCATCGTTTATTATCGTCTCTGCAGAACGGTTTAACTAAATGGTCATCTTCTTACACAATTTGATTTCAAATGAGAAGTTGAATGACGTCATGTCTAAACTACGATTACTTAATCCTTATCTTTATACATTTTCCATATTTACTTTATGAAAATCCATCGTTTATTATCGTCTCTACAGGCAATACATATATAACAAATAATGTAAAAATAAACATGCACAGATTCGCTTCCATTCACAAAAACCACACACTATGACAACTGAATGGACACATGCGTTGTTGATTGAGTGATCGGAACTTAACCTTTGTCAGTTCTAGTAGTATTTCATTTGTACAGTGGTCAAGTTTAGTAGTTACAGAAGTAAGGGGAAAGAAAAGAACATAAACAAATATTTGAAAAACGTTTGGGTACTCCTAGCAATGTGTTGGACTTAGCTGACATATACTTCTATAGTTGTTTTCATACAATACGTGAATGTTCTTGAATTATCATACAACCTATTAAAATACAATGTTTATTTTAATATCGCATTAATTTGGTTTTGATTGCTTAGTTTAGATTCTTAAGATTTTTTTTTTTATAAAACAACAGCCCTGAAAACGTTTTTAACCGGGGGCCTGTTTAACGAAGATGTCTTAGGACTAAGACATATCTTAGGATGGTCTTAGGACATGTCTTTGTCTTAAGTCTGTTTATCGACCACCTCTTAAGTTAAGATATGTCCTAAATTGTATCCTAACTTCAGGACAATGAATTAGGTGACTTAGGACCATCTTAAGGTAACAACTACATTTCAATGATTTAAAAAAAAAGATAATAATAATTAAATACACACAGTAAAATAAATTATTATTAATTCACATAATAAAAAACACCATCGATAAGTTCGGACTACGTTTTCGGCTCATTTTGGATGTATGCGTAACATTCAAAATACGACTCTATTTATATAAGGTGAAAGTCTATCATACACAAGAACACGATTTGCACGACACGACTTTACTCACTGTTTTCATCTGTATAGTGTGTACTACCCGTAAATAACTCGTTTGACAACTTAATAATATCAATATATACTGACAATTTCGATATGCATATTGTACAGAAGAGACATTTTAACTCTAAAACTTGTGATTAACTCCAAATCGTCTTTTAAATTAAATTTCTTTCTGATTTTAAATTTATTGAAAGCTTTTAATTAATATAAAATTATCTTTTTATTTATTGGGCTAATTATCTCCATTCCATATGGATATTTTAATAAATGAATATCTTAGGATGGTCTTAAGACCATCTTTACTAGGATGGTCTTAAGACAGCTTCGTTGTGCTGTCTCAGACATGTCATAAGATGCTCCTAAGATGGTCCTAATTATGGTCCTAAGACATGTCTTAGGATAATTTCGTTAAACAGGCCCCGGATGTTTAAATATCTCTTTGAAAAATATAATCCATTACATACAAATGGTTTTCCATCACAATGTTTTTTAACCAGCCCTCAGTATTGTATAGTAATAGTATATGAAAATGCATTCTATTCTGATTAAATCGTTGAAAAACTCCGTGGTTCAAGTCTGGGACCGATTTCACAGAGTTTATTTGAATTCAACGAGAGGTAATATCAGGTCCATCACTTTTCTATTATCATTTTCAAGCAAAATTATACCTGTAGTATTTCTAATCCAATATCTAGGAAAATATAAAATATATAACGTTATCAACTGAAAATTGATAAATTAAAACGTGGAACCAAATATTCATGTTTATGCGTTTTGTAATACATGTATATATAATGAGGACAATGTTAAAACGGCTGTTATCCTTAGTTACCGACCACTTAAAAATCATGCAATGTGTATTTTATAACAATTCAATTTCAGAACTTTTGACACAGAAAGCTAAACACCCTACACATAAAACAAATTCATTTTTTGTTTCTTATCTTATCTTAGATGATTATAGTTTTAGATTTAAAGTTAGACCAAACTGTTGTGATACATGTACGACTGTTGAAAATGAAATGTATTTTTTTTTCCCTACAAATTATGAACGATTTTTTTTAACATTCTAGTCTTGTACTGATGTGATGATTGAATAATATGTGTGTATACATTAACAAAAATAATTCACAACATAGAAAAGAATGCCTTGAATAATAATACAAGGTGCATAATTATTCATATTATAATATTGTCTTACAAAAGTCAAATGAATTAAATAAACAAATTGGTATTGGATATTAGGAGCATATTTTATTTTCAGAACGCGGATCTTGACTTGAGTCCGGGGGCAGGTAAACAAGCCTACTAATGTACAGTATTAATCAGTTCTTTTATTCTCGTTTCTAACGAAGGCTTATGAAAACTTTGAAATTACATGTTAAAATGTGATATTTCACACCCATGCATTTCTCAAACGTTGTAGAGACCAACAACATTGTAATTACCAAGTATTTGCTAAAATTGTTCAGGTACATGAAATCTAGACATGTGAAAACGGACGTATAACTGTATCTTTAGAGGAATATATATATATCTACATTTTCGATGCCCGAATGGTCTGGGATATATGTGTAGGTTAAAAGCGTCCTAGCGATGGTGTAGTTTAACGATATGGCCTACGGTATTTTGTCAAGATCACAGAATACTTAACCTTTGACTCTGACGATGATAATGATAAACCGTCTGATAAGAGATCTGTCCATTATAAAAATAAAGCTGCACCATTAAGATGTCCTGTCATTTCAAACAAATAAATTAAAATAGACCTCTAACATTTAATTCAGTATGAAGTTAGTATAAAGAAAGTGAATATGAAATAATTTTAATGAACAATATTCCTTATAACGGCTAGAGGTTGTTTCATGGGCGATGAACATTTTAGCGCCGCGGAAAAAAATTGGTGTGGGCATCTTAGGGCCGACATCATAGGATAACTGAGCGTCGTTTACCTGTACGACTATGTCCGAATGACTTAACCTTTTTCTAAATTTAATAAATTGTCCTATGATCTGCCTCTAAATTGTTCACTTTGTCGGCGCTAAATTGTCCATCGCCGTATTTCACACTTATTGTAGAGTATGTGTTATCATGTTAATCATTTAAGTCCATGCTGTGTCTGTGAAATGCAGACCAGCAGTAAAAGTACAGTTCCTTTACTTGAATTTGTGAGTTTAATAGTCTTTTACGTCCGTATTATTTCTCACTAATTGAAAACAAAAGGTACCACACGCTCGTACACATGACATGTATAGTTATAACGAAAATGAATCTGACAGATAGTGGTAGTATATTCGCATTTTCTTCAATAACACAACTGGTATCAAGCACTGAACAGGAGCAGTTTACCATTTTATAAGACATGCTGCTACTGTCATGTTGTGGGTTTTTTTTTTTTGAGTTCGTAGTAATTCCTTTATTTATTTTTGCGTTTAGTTTTCATTGATTTTTTATTTCGTCACTTGTGACCGTCTTTTAATCGCTAATCTACGATTTACGGCTTCTGATTACCACTTTGGTATCTTAGATTTACGGATTCTGATTACCCCTTTGGTATCTTAGATTTACGGATTCTGATTACCCCTTTGGTATCTTCAAACGATTCTTAAGCAGTTTGCATAGAATTAGAATTAGAATTATAAGAAACATTTGTAGATAAATATATTGTTTGGTTCTGATGAGTTTTTTGCTCCTGGTGAGTGAGTTGTTGACGACTTCACATGCCATAACAAATAGGTCTCAGAATTCTTTAAGCATTGTTTGATTATTGGAGATGCTATTGTATCGAGAGTCAGTTACGCCTTTAAATCTTTTCCAGCTTTTTAATGTCATTTTAATAACTTAAGTGCCAAATCTCGTACATTAAAATTTTCTTTGATTTCAATTTTAATTTTCATCTACCAATACCGCAATGGCCTTTTCCAAAAGAGAAAATCTTCATTTTGTATAAAAAAAAATAAATATTCAATACATAAAAATTTAATTATATCCTACAAGTATTAATACATGAAAGTTCAGATACGATGTGCATAAAGATGCTTTTGAAATCGAATGCTAAAGAAAATAATAAATAACAGTTTTTCATTTAGTTTGTATACGTAACCGTGACCAAATATCTATGCAATTGTTCACTTACCCCGGGTGGTCATAGAATTAATTATACAGTAAATATGCGTCAAACTTCCTTTGAATACTAATGAGATAACTGAATTTTAAGATGTGATAAGAAATAGAATGTATTGTATATATTTGAAAGAAATGTAGATATATATATATTTATGCGTAAATGTTATGTACATTAAGGTAGACCATTTTTATACAGTAAAATTTCCCATCATGTACGTGCAGTTAAACTTACAAGAATAAATTAATGAGAGTATTATGGACTAGATTTTATTTTTCCAACTTGTTTGGACATTTTGTACCAATATATATCTAATAACCCCAGTCTTGTATTAATAATTTTAAATATTTTTGTTTGGTAATGACATTTCCATCATAGATGGGAAGTTGGGGTTTTCGGACTCCACTTGTGAAAAAAAAACCCCACACTGCTAAGTTTAATATACACTAGTGGAGTGATGTCAGCTTTTTTTTTTGTCGAAATAGACATACATAACAACAATCAGATAAATAAAAAATGTCGGACTTTGTTATATTTTCAAATAATTTTCCAGAAGCTACAGTTCCAACTTTAGCCAATTCAAACCTAAAATGCGATTTTTCGTGGGATATTTTTGTCTGGCGACCCACTATTATATAAATACATTCTCTATCAGATCACGTAAGGTAACCTATTATTCAAATTGGAAGCTCTCGACTTGTTCACAAAAGCAGTTTGTGGTTCAATACCGAAAGATTTTGTAGACTCGTCGCTGATTGGTCGATTGATACGTGACCTCTGACGCGATACGGGATGCTATTAGATGGTACAAAAATGGCTCGATAAAAAATGTAAACAATACAACAAATATTTTCCTCATCTAAATTAGAATACAAATAAAATAATACTAAATATAGATAACCTGCCATTGGACATAAATAATGTGATGATGACTATAAATAACGTGATTTAGAATATAAATAACGTAATTTCGAATATAAATAACGTGATTTCGAATATAAATAACGTAATTTCGGATATAAATAACGTGATTTCGAATATAAATAACGTAATAAATAACGTAATTTCGGATATAAATAACGTGATTTCGAATATAAATAACGTAATTTCGAATATAAATAACGTAATTTCTGATATAAATAACGTAATTTCGAATATAAATAACGTGATTTCGAATATAAATAACGTAATTTCGGATATAAATAACGTCATTTCGAATATAAATAACGTAATTTCGAATATAAATAACGTAATTTCGGATATAAATAACGTCATTTCGAATACAAATTACGCGATATTGAGTATAAATAACGTCATTCCGAAAATATAAATAATGTCATTTCGAATTTAAATAACGTTATTTCTAATATAAATAATGCCATTTCGAATATAAATAATGTGATTTTGAATACGAATAAATAATATCAGATATCAATAACGAGTTTCCGAATACAAATAACATGATTTCAAATACACCAGATTTCACGCAATGCAACTTTTGACATAGATTGACAAATCAACGCCAAATAAAAAAAATCAAGTCAAATGAATTCAAATCAATTCAGATCGAACATCACGAACTCCAACAAAAAGACTTTGGAGTAAAACTAGGTATTTCGAAAGGTCATATCTCTCCTGCTCCATGGACGAAACCAGTCATGAAGTCCTGATTTACGCAACGGTCAGTAGAGGTCAGGCTCTAATTGTTATGGGGAACATGTTTGTACAACAGAAGTTAATATTTGATTTAGTTTTCTTGTTGGTTTATGGTGTTTAACGCCACTTTCAAAAATATTTCAATTATATCGTAGCGGTCAGTTTTATTGGTGGAGAAAATCAGAGTAGCCATAGAAAACCACCGACCTGTGGCAAGTCACTGACAAACTTATCACATAATGTTGTATCGAGTGCACCTCCCCATGAATGGAGTTTGAACTCACAACTTTAGTGGTGATAGGCACTGATTGCACAGGTAGTTGTAAATCCAATTACCATTCGATCACGACCACGAAGGCTCCTCATAAAACACATTGGGTTGAAATACAAGACAGAATAAAAAAAAAACACATCATAAATTCTTCGTTGGCGGTCTGTCCTTCAAAAAGGCGAGGTGTACTCGATAGAACATTATGTGATAAAGTTTGTCAGTGACTTGCGACAGGTCGATGGTTTTCTACAGGTACTCTGGTTTCCTCCAACAATAAAAATGACCGCCACAATATAACTGAAATATTGTTGAAAGCGGCGCTAAACACCATACACCCTTTCTTTAAAATCGACACCCATTGTGGTGCTAATAATGTCTAACTCTGTAGTAGAAAAACAAAATGGAGTACAAAATACAAAATTCTACAGAGATTTTCCATTAAAAGGACAATCAGACATAGAAAAAAGAAGGAAAAAACCACTACACAGAACAAAATTATAGTTTATGTCTTGAAAAATTAATACAATAAACTGAAAAAATACGTATGTGTAATACCCTGTCGATATATTGAAACAGATATAAGCTATAAGTATCTTAAAAAGAATACTAGTGCGTAGAAACTGGAATATTAAGAATACCACCTATATCGAATAAGAAAGAAAAAAACACATGCACATTTTTTGTACTTTGTATAAAAGGATTCCTATTGTTTACTCCAACGTTAAACATTGTTTATTATGTTAATTTCTACTTGAAGTATTTTTCCACGCGGTTAAACACAGACATTGTTTAACTGCCTAAAGAAAAATATGTTAATTTAAACATATATATATATATATATAGAAAGTCATCTAGGTAAAAACTATAAGATAACATCTTCATTATAAATTACAAAATATGTCCGACGAGTGAGTGATATTTTTAGTCCACGTTTAATTTTCTATGATAAAATTTGTTATGTTTCATACTAAAAAAGCCGCACTATTTTAGGAATGAGTCTCTCTCTTTTTTTCCAACTGAAATAATTTTTGTCATATTATCATGCTTTTTTTTTTAGTAGATCTAACAAAAACTAACATAGCAACTCAGTTTGAAATTAAGTTTTGGGTTTTATGATGTTTAACGCCACTTTCAACAATATTTCAGTTATATCGTGGCAGGTTTGAAATTGAATATATCAGTTTAGTTTAAAAAAAACCAATTTGATATTATATACAATGTATTCATACTATTTAAAATACATTTACAATATTTTTTGCGATATCATGTGAGGATCTTCCTATATTTTTAAATAGAACTTGTGATAGTTCTCAGGTTTTGCGATACGTCTTTTATCTTTGAGAAAAAATACATTTAAAAATCTTTTGTTTGATTGAATGGATTTAACTTTAAGGAAGAAAACCTTAGCAGATTTATTCAATAGCTTAAAGGATTTAAATTTCAATACACATAGAATAATCATTACATTGCATGTAAATAAATACAAAAAATTTTATTGATAAAAAAAAGTTGAACTTACCCCAGAAAATAATTATTAGAGGAAAAATACTTCTTCCACACAACATTATGGCAACTAAACTAAATAATTTTAAAACTATACTAGATGCAATTTTGGCTAATTATTAACGCCTTGTGTAATTAACTTGATTCATTGTAAATAATATCTGATTAATATCAGTAAGAAGTCTACTACAATAATTTATCATTTCATTGGTCGATCGAAATATTTTATCGAACACGTGTCCTTTTAAATATATACGCGAGGGTGGGTTAGAGCGGGTTTACGGAACATTTTAGTCATTTTATAATATCATATCATTACAAGATTAAGAATAATAATTCGGTAATACAAGTTCTGAAATTATAATGCGGTAAATTCATAATCATGGGGGTACATGAACTCAAAGTTTTGTACGAGAAGTTCATAATTTCTTGCAATTCTACCGGTGGGCGATCTCTTTTAAATTAGTTTAGCTGTGCTGACACAAGGGCCGTATATTTACGTCCCTGGTTGACAGGACAAGATAAATTGTTTTCTATTGTTACATATATGATATATGATATTTAGAATAGGTGAACGAATTGGGGAAAG
>MJUT01017050.1:1549953-1563862 GCA_002080005.1 Gigantidas platifrons | reverse complement strand
TCTGCGTCGTTTGTATTTGTTTGTAGGAGGACTGGTGTCTTATCTGCGTCGTTTGTATTTGTTTGTAGGAGGGCTGGTGTCTTATCTGTGTTGTTTGTATTTGTTTGTAGGAGGACTGGTGTCTTATCTGCGTTGTTTGTATTTGTTTGTAGGAGGACTGGTGTCTTATCTGCGTCGTTTGTATTTGTTTGTAGGAGGACTGGTGTCTTATCTGCGTCGTTTGTATTTGTTTGTAGGAGGTCTGGTGTCTTATCTGCGTTGTTTATATTTGTTTGCGTATAGTGGTGTGGAACACATAATGTGCTGTGTTTTGTTTTTCTTCGTCCTGTGTACCTTATGTTGCCAGTTTCTCTGGGTTGTCAATTTTTGATCGCCCCTTCGGTGTTTACTAACGTTTATAAAAACGAAGATGATAATATTGATCAGGGGTCATTAAAAGGACATATTCGTACATTAGATAACATGTCACAGAAGTTCACTCATCTATAATTTTTCAAGTAGTTTTCCGGTTCGACACAATAAGCTGTACAAGTGACCGAAATCACTAAGTAGAAATATTTACATGCATACATGTTCATTAACGTCCTTATTTTATTTCTTACTAATGTACTTGCATACCTCATTGTGAACATGAGTGGATATAAACAAGTACCCCGGTAGTACCTTCTCCAACTAATAGTGATCTATCCTCCTACATGAACATTCATTGGCAATGCGAAAATACACAACCAGTCCTTTCTTATCATGTAGGAAAATATCAATGACCTAGAACCAATATTGTAAGTCTAAATGAAAATGTATTAATCAAGACTTCTGTTCTTATCATATCGATAATGACAACTTTGTATCAATCAATCAATCAATCAATCAATCAATCAATCAATCAATCAATCAATCAATCAATCAATCAATCAATCAATCAAAATACTACATGTATATTACTCATAATAAACCTAAAATGTTGCTGGCACTGAAACATTTACTGCAGCTGTGAGAATTTGCCATTGGATATTTGCATTTGCCCCATTAAAAATAAATATAACACCTTAAAAAGTCCACTAATATGAATTATTTGGACTATTATTTTGATATTTAAGTAACACACTTACATGTATGTAATTTTCTGTGTTAAAACCTTTTTTCATGTATTATATGTTATATCTCATTCAAGTTACATATTTAAGAGGAGTATACATGGGAGCCAAATGAAAATAATACAAATGTTGTTTCTTTGTATATAAACAACATCATTGTAATGGCTTATTGTTAGGGTTATTGTATTTAACGCCACTTTCAACAATATTTCAGCTATATCGTGACGGTCAGGTTTATTGGTGGAGGAAACCGGAGTACTCGGAGAAAACCACTGACCTGCTGCAAGTCACTGACAAACTTTATCACAAAATGTTGTATCAAGTACACCTCGCCGAAGCAGGATTCGAACTCACAACGTTAGTGGTGATAGACACTGATTTCATAAGTAGTTATAAATCTAACTACCATACGACCACGACCACGACGGCCACCTCGTGTTAAAGGATTTGCCTTTAGTATAAAATTGACTAAACTAGTCCGAACGCACTTTGTCAACGATAATCTAATTTTTGTGTGTGAAAATTCCTAGTCATCTATAAAATAAAAGAAAAATAAAATGAAAAACAAAAAAACTAACACACTGTCAAAACACCTCTAAAATAAAATAAACTAACACACTGTCAAAACACCTCTAAAATAAAATAAACTAACACACTGTCAAAACACCTCTAAAATAAAATAAACTAACACACCGTCAAAACACCTCTAAAATAAAAAAAAACTAACACACTGTCAAAATACCTCTAAACAAATAAACTAATACACTGTCAAAACACCTCTAAAATCAAATAAACTAACACACTGTCAAAACACCTCTAAAATAAAATAAACTAACACACTGTCAAAACACCTCTAAAATCAAAACAACCAACACACTGTCAAAACACCTCTAAAAAAAATAAAAAAAATAACACACTGTCAAAATACCTCTAAACAAATAACCTAACACTGTCAAAACACCTCTAAAATCAAATAAACTAACACACTGTCAAAACACCTCTAAAATAAAATAAACTAACACACTGTCAAAACACCTCTAAAATAAAAACAACCAACACACTGTCAAAACACCTCTAAAATAAAAAAAATAAAAAACTAACACACTGTCAAAACACCTCTAAAATAAAAAAAAAATAAAAAACTAACACACTGTCAAAATACCTCTAAAACAAATAAACAAATCTATTAGGTAAAGAAAGAAAGGAAGAGAAAGGAAAAGGGAAAAAGGGAAAGAAAAAACATATAGACGTTTGATACTTTTTCGAAACTTAAGTTGACAATTTAGTATAGTTTACAGTCATCATACTTAATATTGTGATAACGATAAGTAAAGACAAGTGGTCATATTTCCTAAAGGATGAGACTAACAAAGTGGTTAAGTGTCTAGTAAGAACAACATATTATTTCTAGCTAAAACTGCAAATTTCCAAATTTCAATTTTATAAGCACGCAATTTAGTGCAATCTGTTCAATTGTTTATATGTATTTATTCGTGAGGAAAATATTGTAATAATACTAAAATGAGAATAGACGTGTGCTTTTTCTTCATCTTGTCCATATTTCCCATGGTACAGAGGTAAGTAATACAATTATTAGAAATATAATTATGTCTTTCTAAATTGCTATTTGATTTTGCATTGTTTATGTGAAAAATGAACACATTTGTTCTTCGTATGCTGTATTTTTTTGTATACAGCAGAAACGTTTCTCACGAAAGTGTTGCCGTCTCTGATTTGCTATATTCAAATTTTAAAAACCTGGTTTTACTTTCCTTTTAGCTACGTATAATTAAAAGTAAAAGTTCGTGGTCAGACGAAAAATATATTTCAGCAAATTACAAATTAATCAAAAAGTTTCATAGTCACCAAAACTACCGATGTATTCCTTGTTTTATCACAATCATGGATTCCTTTGATTATTAGTTGTATACCTGTAATATCCCATTCTAATGTTGTTCAATATTTCTGGTTTGTGATTGGACAATGCTGTAATTTTCAAGGTATCAACTCCACGGTTGAAATATCATGAGATATTTTTAGAATTTTAGCAGATTACCGTTGACGTCATCTAATTTAAACATATTTTTATTCAGAAAAGTACTGAAAAGGATTGGATAGCAGGACTAGCTATATCCTCTCCTCGACGTCATCTTGTCAATAATATGGCAATGCACATCTATACAAATGATTACATTAGAATGGAGATAACTGTATTGTATTTGAAAATTTCACGGCATCAATTGTCGATTTAATGGTGTAATTTTCACGGTATCAATTCCACGGTTGAAATAGCATGAGATATACCTGGGGTATTTAGAATTTTAGCTGATTACAGCTTACGTCATCTGGACAATAATGTGGCAATACACATCTATACAAATGATTACATTAGAATGAAGATAACTGTATTGTATTTCTTCTTCTTCTTCCATCTGGTGAACAGGATTCCTTTAGGAATGTGAATTGTCCATCTGTCAAGTTTCGGACTGCAAAACTCCCCCCCCCCAAAAAAAAACTTTGAGTGGCGTGTGTAGAGTGAAACAACAGCTTGAGTACTATCTACATATAAACACTTCTCTATCTTACAGATATAAACTATATACATCTATTTCCTCTCTACTGCCCCTGGATGACTGCACTGTAATGGTTGGATAGTGCAGTCTAGAATGCCTCGATGATGGGGCTTTCTGTCACTCCAGACGGAAGAAGATTCCACTCATGGATGGTACGTGGATAAAATGAGAATTTGTAGAGATTTGATGTCACTCTAGGTTGGTACAAGCGTTGTTGACCACGAGTTCTTCTGTCGTTTGGTCCCAAGATGTCACTGGCATCAACATCTACAATCTTGTTCTGTATCTTGTAGAGCATGGAGAGTCGGTGTTTGCGCCTCCCAGCCTCCTATCTGGTAGCTGTTCCCAATTCAGGTCTTTTGTCATCTGTGTCACGCAGCCTGGTGTTCTGTCTCTGTAGTTGTTGCAGACGAATCGGGCAGATCTTCTTTGCACCTGGTCTAGTCTGTTAATGTCTTCAGTGGTATGTGGGTCCCATGCCGCACAACCATACTCAACAACTGGTCGTGGAAGGGAGACATATGCTTCGTTTCGGACTCTTTTGCTACAATCTCGCATGTTTCTTCTAAGAAAACCCACTGTTCTATTTGCTTTGCTGGCTGTCTTTTCGATGTGGTCTTTCCATGTTAGGTCGTCGCTGATACTGACTCCAAGGTACTTGCTCGCTGACTCTACTTCTAGGATTTGCCCGTGCAGAGAGTAGTTTGTGTCCCTCCTCATACGGCTGTCGGTGCCTATCCGCATCACTGTACACTTTTCTGGGTGGAATTTCATCTGCCATTGTTGCTCCCACTCTTCAAGGCTCGTCAAGTCCTGTTGTAGTTTCATGGCATCATCTGAGCTCTTAATGTGCTTGAACAGGATGCAATCGACAGCAAAGAGTTTTACAGATGAGTCTTTTACTACTTCTGGGAGGTAGTTGATGAAGACCAAAAAAGAATAGGGGGCCAAGAACAGTGCCCTTTGATACATCTGAAAGGACGTCTGTCTGGTTGGATCTGCAGTTTTCTAGCACCACTTGCTATTTTCTAGATTGTAAGAAGGATTATATCCATTTGTGCGTTTCGTTCCTGATGCCGTAGTAGTGGAGTTTGTGTAGTAGTCTCCTATGAGGCACTTTGTTAAATGCCTTGGCGAAATCTAGTTGAATAAGGTCTACCTGGTCTCTTCCTTGTCTTAGTTTATATGCTATGTCTTGGATTGTGGAGATAAGTTGGGTTTCGCAAGATCTCCGTGCTCTGAACCCGTGCTGGTTATCTTTAAGTATCTTCTGATCTTCCAAGAAGTTGATGTATTATGTGCTCTATTATTTTGTAGGCAATGGATGTTAAGGCCACATGTCGATAGTTTGATGCTTTATGCTTTTCTCCCGTCTTAAACAGTGGTACTATCAAGGCTTCTTCCCAGTGTGTTGGTACTTCGCCTCTATCGAGTGATGACTGGTAAAGGTGTGTTAGTATTGGTACAAGTTCGTGTGCTGAAGAATGTATGCTGGTATATCATCTGGTCATGTAGCTTTGTGTACCTTCAAGTTCTCGAGTAGTTTCAGTACTCCATTACAATGTACTTTTATCTTGTCTATTGTTGGGTATTGACTTCTGCCTTTGTCTGGGAAGTTGTTGTGATCCTCCGCGGTGTATGCAGAGTGAAACTGATCATTTAATATATCTGCCTTCTGCTTACTGTTGCTATGTAGGAAACCTTCTTTATCAACAAGTGAAGACACGCCTGATGATTCCTGTCTTTTACTTTTTACATATTACCAAAATGGTTTTGGTTTTTCGTTGAAATCATTGCTAACTACTTCATGAACGTATTTTCTATGTGCCATTCTTGTCTCTTTTTGTACTTCAGCCTGTAGCGTTTTATAGTATGCCCAGTCATTCGGATTTCGTGTCTTTCTAGCACTCCTGTGTGCTCTTTGTTTCCTTCGAGTCTTTCTCCTTAGGTTGGTGTTCATCCAAGGGTGAGTATGTCTGTTGCTTGTCAATTTAGTTGGAACGTGTTTCTCAATAGCTGATGCTATTGATGCTCTGAGTGCATTCCACATTTCATCTAAGGTCTTGTAGCTGGTCTTTAGAAAAGTTTCTCTAAAATTTCTAAATTCTCTTCGTATGGCGTTTATGTTAGCTCTTTTCCACAAGTAGATTTTTCTGCGTCGAGGCTTCGCTCTGGTAGATTGAATAGATGTATCATAAAGGACAATATCATGATCGCTTTTCAATTTTTTTTCACGGCATCAATGTTAAATTTAATGGTCGCAAATATCCATTTACTGACTCCGCTATCGCGTCACTAGTAAACTCAATTTTCGACCATCAAATCTCCAATTGATGCGGTAAAATTGTCAAATACAATACAGTTATCGCCTAATCATATCCCACTCCTGCTCATCGATTCCACGGTTAATTAGCTGTATATTTAATGTATCACACTGCTACTAATGGATGACAAGGGTAATCAGATGTATAGATGTTATATTACACGCCTACTCATGCACGCCCTGGGTAATTAGTTGTATTTTCAAAATATCACACTCCTACCCATGTATTTGGGGGTCTTGGCATTGTATTTCCCCACTAAATTCGTAGGTTCAATTCTCAACAGTGACAATATCATTTTTTTCTAATCAAACGTGATCTCAAATTGTTGCTTTTTCATGAATTTGTATATTATATGTATAAATAAAATTTGCCATAACGTTTATGGAGCATGTTTGTATTAACTTTTGGCCATTGTTTGTTATTTGTTTATTCCGTCATGTTAATTAACATTATTTTGTTTTATTATACTTTTACAGTAGTTTTACTATATAAATTAACAGTCATATATTTGCTAATTTCCCCTAAAAGAATATTTCCCCGGAAGTGAACTATTTCCCTGTGACTATTTCCCTATCCGCAATTTTGCACGTTCATATTTCCCGTTTTTTTTTAAGTGACACAGCTATAAACACAATATTGAGGTAATATGCCTTCTTTTGCTGTTCTTCAACAGTATGAGTTTAATAACCTAGAAATAATCATATCACAGAGAAAAAAAGCCTTTTATTGTTGTTCTTCAATTGTTAAAGTATAATAAAACAGTTAAAAACCGGTTATTTCGGGATGTAACAAGTTTATTCTCAACACAAACTATTTCCCTCCGCTTCGCGTCGGGAAATAGTTTGTGTTTTGGGGGACAATAAACTTGCTACTTCCCTCACAACCGGTCTTTAACTGTATCTTATTATACTTTTACAGTATTTTTACTATATAAATTAACAGTCATATATTTGCTAATTTCCCATAAAAGACTATTTCCCCGGAAGTGAACTATTTCCCTGAGACTATTTCCCTATCCGCAATTTTGCACGTTCATATTTCCCGGTTTTTTTTTATCCTTTAATTTCCCTAAAAAGACTGTTGAATTCGGTTGTTTCGAATCATGTCAATTCCGACCACGTTCCGTCTTTTTCGTGTCTTGACTTCTGAACAAATCGGCAGGCGACTTCCGGTGTTTACGCTATTACTGTGACAACGTCAGCATATTATAGTCGTAGATGCGGTAGATTATAAGTAATTGTAATATGGAGACGCCAAGGAGACCGCTGAATGAATACTGTGTTCGGTACCTCACTGTCTGTGTGATATCAGAAATATCTACATAAAGGCAGATCGTTTTCCTTTGATGCTGACAACCGCAAATAAAGAAAGAAAGCAAATTTAATTTTAAAGAAGTAATTGTCTCTGCATTTGAAGTCTTTGATACAAATAAAATAATTTAATTGATATCTGTCTTTTACAGAATATGTTAAGATTGTTTGTAAGTTGAGGATCGAACGTTAAAACGGCACATGTCGATTGGAGTTTTTGTTGTGTACATTGACACCGGAAGTTCAATGCAGAATATTCCAACGAAATCACGTGATCTGGCGGACGAAAATAACAAATTTTTGACGGAATGGAAATGATTCGAAACAACCGAATTTGTTTAATATTACTGGTAAAACACATATTTGTTGTTTATTTCATTACACTTTAATTAGTGCTACGTGATAAAAATATGAAGTGACACAACTATAAACACAATATTGAGGTAATATACCTTATTTTGCTGTTCTTCATCAGTATGAGTTTAATAACATAGAAATAATCATATCACAGAGAAAAAAACCTTTTATTGTTGTTCTTCAATTGTTCAAGTATAATAAAACAGCTAAAACCGATTATTTTAGGAAGTAGCAAGTTTTTTGTCCCCCTCAACACAAACTATTTCCCTCCGCTTCGCGTCGTGAAATAGTTTGTGTTTTGGGGGACAATAAACTTGCTACTTCCCTCACAACCGGTCTTTAACTGTATAATATTTGACCTCATGTTACACTTTTATATGTGTTTTCTCAATAAACTGTTTACACTGGCTCACCCAATTCAAAATAGTAACTATAGAATTCCCGAAACACTGTCTTAATATTTCCCGTAGCCTTTCTTGAATAAATTTTCAGAAAACAAAACGGGGTTTTCCCAAATGATTGAAGCAATAATGATATCATGATGGTTGTATTTCATTCAGTACAATACACGTGTTAAGTAGATACAAGAGGGTAAAATTATTATAAAGTAACACTAGAGTTCGACTACTTTACGTAATCGTTTTTATCGTATCAGTGCCCATCACCACTGCATTTCTCGGTTTGATTCTCAACAGTAACTTGAGACATGTCGGTGATTTTCTCTGGTTATTCCAGTTTCATCTATCAATAATGCTAACTACCATGCTACAGCTATTGTTGAAAGTGGTATTAAGACAGAGTTCCACAAAACTTCAAAAAGAATATTGTTACTGGCACTCGGAACACACTTTATAGGTTGTAGTCTAGACATAACTCTTATCTGTAAGGTTTTATCTTCTTAATTGTGACCATAAATATCAATAGATAGTTTGAAGACTTCATATTACAGTAAAAACGCCATATTTTTGTGCCTGTGACAAACCAGGACCTGGATCTCCAAAGCCATATGTCGTATTTGTTGAGGTTTACATGTTGTTCATTTTATATCAATCAGAGTACAGTATCAGTCACCACATATTTCTTACAGGGACATAAATGGAGATAATTTATTACTTATAATACATGCAGTATTTTTAACGTGAGGAACACAAAATGTGCTACTTGTGGATTGTCAGGGTAATCCACTGTGTTTTAGTGGGATTCAGGTTATTCAATCTTTAGTTTTTTTGTGTAGTGTTTTGTTGATCGTTGTTTGTCTATCGTATTTGTTCTTTTGGCTATTGTATTGTCTGGTCTTCTATTTACAGCTTCTGATTCCACCTTATGTTTCTTCAAACCTTCCTTATGTATTGTTTATAGTGTCCACAACGTGCACGTTAACCCACAAAGACTTGGGCGAACTTGATCATAATAATAAAGATATAGACTGAATCACAACACAAAATGTTAACGACGAGTGAGTACCTTAGTCAGAAGAGTTGTTACTAAAAGGAACAATCCCCACGCAAAGCAATAGTGTGTTTCGTATTGCTTGATTTTTTGTTTTCTGTGTAGTGTTTTGTAAATTATTGGTTGTTCTTTTGTCCTTTTTCATTTGGTCATTGTATTGCAGGTCTTTCATTGATTTACGACTTCTGATTACCCCTTTGACACCCTCAAACTTTCCTTTCAATACATATATTAAAATAAAGTTCGGACAACAGGGAAAACACCGGTAGTAAGACCGGAAGCTACTGAAGGGTAAACTTCCATTATTCTATATATGGTATATTTATCAAGTAAAATGTTCTGACACATTGGAAAGTTAAATATATCAATTAGTCTAATCAAATAAAACATGGAAGTTATTTAACTGTGTGGGGCATTTTATTATGTTAACTTCTGTACTTTTTCTAATTCATGTAACTATAATCCAATCAGACATTTTATCTTACAGATTTTGGATCAAATTATGTGTTACCCAACCCATAGTATTTTGTCTAATTACAGCGTATGCATTGGTACAATGCCTTACAAATGCTCTCAGAGATCTAGTAAATACGTATCGTACAAAACAAGGTGTGGCTTTGGGGGATGGAAAAGATGTCGACGTTCAAGGTATGCATGATTAAAACACTGGTTGTTACATTCTGTATGTTATTGCGAAAAGAAATGAAAAACGTCAAACACAAAAACGAAAATCTAATACAAAAGGTACAAAGCTTAAAGGGAAAAAATATTGAAGATGTAATTTGACATTTCATGTGGTAATTTCATCGAACAACACAAATATCGATGAATATGTAGAATAACTCAAAATGATCAGAGCATACAAACAGCAGTACAATAATTTGTATCACTTTCAAAGCACAAAATGCTACATTATTTTGTGGTTTTGGACCACTTTAACGTATGTGATAAATGGTTTTATTCTGTTTATATTATTAAATACAATTTAACCCTTTAATACAGAGAGAAGGGACCGCGCAATGTAATTGCACTTAAATCTACAAATATATGTTTTAGGTTCGACTCACGCCCTATGCACTCTGTATACAAGACAAACCTTTAGGTGGTAGATTTGATCAATTAGTTGCCGCAGGTATGTGGCGTTCTCTACATCTACATGTACTCTGACTGTCAATATACAATGTATATAATTGCAATATAATTGGATGTGACGTAAAACATCAATACTTCTATATAATCCTTAAAAACAGATAATTGTGGCAACCCTTTGCCTCAAATATCGAGTGAGTGAAAAATATGCTTTCTTGGCGTAAAAGGTTTTTTTTTCTCCATTTGTTTTGTTTTATTAATATTATTTTTCTGTTTACAGAAAAATTTATTACGTATCTTACAAATCGTGCTACAAAAGATGTCCGGCAGGTAATTATAACTTCATATTTTATAATCATATAGTGTCTGTGTAACACTGGTTTTGTCACGTGTTAATAGAGAGTCGCGCCCCTTGTACGTGAATAGGGGAAAACTTGCAACAGGTGCTAGTTTACAGCGGTTTGTTATCAATGAGATGAAAACAAAAATATACCATATTGTCAGAACAGTTCCAGAATCCAATCGGAAAGTGGGAGAAACAGGTAAAAGCAATACCCATAGCACACATATACACTCTCACTATCCTGGCATGGTACATACACTTCAATAACAATTGGCGAGGTTAGACTTTTTTTTAGGCGTAAACCTCTAATCTTTATGAAATGATGTGGGCATTAAAGTTATATTGTTGACGGTATCAATGGATCCGGACACTGAACATAATCGGTCAATATGACGTAAAACACATCATGAAGTTACCGTTAAAGGAATACTCCAGCCAGTTGAAAAGTCGTTTTAATTCAATTCATAACTTTTTATTCATAAATAACTTGTTATTTTAAAAAAAGCACCTTTATTAACATTAATATACCCAATTAAAAATGTGAATATTTGGAATTTCCTGTCGTAGTGTAAGCAGCCATGACACCTCTTTATATGACGTCATACTGACTGATCATGCTAGTTGAATAAATACCAATTACATATATAGTGTGGTGGTACAAGATTATGTATCAGGTCGAGCTTGTTGTGTGAACCAGTATCACTACGAGTCGCGATAGCGACGAGTTGTGATGCGGTTAGTTCACGCAACAGGCAAGACCTGATACATAGTCTTGTACCAACACATTATTTATGTAATAAGTTTATCTAACATTTCAATCAAAGCAAATTTTAAACAAATAACAAGGATCGAATTAATATTTACAACCCTTTTTTACAATACTCGCAGAAAGACTACTTTCTGTGAATGACATCACGTTATTTGTTGCCGTTCTTTCACCAATGTCGAATTACTGTTCAATCACTTTCAGTGTGTGTCACTATACAATCCGACAACGCTTTTAAAAAAGAAATGTGGACCTAACAGTTGCCGGAAATATTGATACTATGTCTTTGCGTTGCCTACATTGATGTGTTTTTCGCCGGATTCCAATGATATGACGTCATGACAAAGGAGTTCGGCAGAGAACGTCTCGTGCAACAACGTCGCGCCATTCTTTTATCACCACAGTGTGGTAATACAACATCTTGTATCAGACACCTTGTATCAGACAGGTTACTTTCGTTAATTTCAAAGGAAAACGTACATAATGTTAGATAAATAACATGTATCTGACTCTTCCCAACATCGTGCCCGTTTGGTTATGTTTTAATATAAGATCAACTGCAATACAATGTTTATAATCTTATATCGTTCTAATTTTGTTCTTAATATTCCCATCCAATGTTACATTTTCAAGAAACAAAGGAGTTTATTTGTATCGGGAGGGGGAGGGTCTACGTATAATTTCATCTCAGAGAATTTCATGTTTTACGTGATTGGTCGTATAGTTTAAATAACTGTCAGTTTTAACTCGTTTATGCGTACACATGCTTTTATTTCTTTTTTGTCCCCAATGCTGTCGTACTTTCCCGTGTTTTTCGAGGTCACTGGTCGATGTGTTGACAAGGGTAATCACACAAAAAAATTCTTCTCACATATTCCCTTTTAATTTCGTTAGTGCAATAAAATGCTTAACATAAAGTCATAATGATTTTGTAAATATCAAAAGATAAATATACGACGTTATTTTACGAATTACATAATTTTTAATGATAAAATTGCAACTGATCAATGCTGATATAATATACGATACCGGCACTAATACGTCACGGCTCTTTCGGAAGAGCTTTAATTGCAGGTATAATCCGAGAATGGATTATGTCCCTTGTCTCCTCACATTGTAGAGTGTTGAAAAATGGCGACCCCCATTGTTTGGTGCAACAGGCAACTGCAATCACCAAATTCTACCTTACGGTATATTATTTTTAACAGTCATTAACACAAATGTCTTTTAGTTAATGTCATTTAAATATTCACGCTAACTTGTTAAGACCATGGAGTTTTCCTTTAAGCCAACGTCAGCAATACAGATTTAGACATACATCAATACTACTAGTATCACAACTCGTCCTATCGGAATAGCTGCTATACAGGGATTACATCTGTATCATCATTCATTGCTGATGTCTGCTCTTACGAGTACGATGACATTAAGCCTGTGTATTGGAATTCAAATAAACAAAATTAATCATCTGTATTGCTCCTCACAAAAACACCGCAAATGGGAAGAACATCAATACAGCAGCATATATGCCTAACGTCATTAGACCCCAAACCACCTAATTAAGTGAGCAGTCTTGCATTTGCCTCTTACATCTTCTTTGTAAATCTGTGATTTACTGTATTTTAGTATTTTTTTGTATAAACTGCAAATTGGTATGGAAACGTATTAATATAAGACATTGCCCGAATCTTATTAATTATTTTGTGTATTTGCATTTTACTTTGTATTATGCATCATAGGTATTTATACATGTCAATGCTTTCAAATTTAATGAACTATTTTCTTCTTGTAATATTGTTGTATTAGAAAAACTATGTAAATTTATAAAGATTGTTAGTATGAAAGTCCCACCACCTGGTTAATGTAATTGCAAGTTTTCCACACATGTACAAAATTTGATATTATGTATATTATTATTTACTTCTCTGTAACTATATGTATTTGGTTTATGAGAATAAAATTCATTCATTCATTCATTCATTCTATTTGATTTTTGTCAAAATAATTAATAAACTATGTTTACACTAAATTGGTATGCATTGTATTTTTAAATAATGATCTTACACCTAAATTATAGAACGTTACAGATTTAGAGTTTTAAGTCGAAGACATGACTTGCATTTCAAATTTGTCAAAAACTCTTAACGTAAACGTGTGAAATCACATTTCTTCAATGATAATTGTTTATTGTAACAATTCAAATTTGACTCTTGAAATGTAAGTAAATGTCGAGAAAAATATAAAAGTGTAGTTTTACATCTCAATTGACACTTAAATAAAAGTATTTCAAAATGAACATTATATAGTCTAAAATATATAAATATACATTTTTACATTTGTAAGCATATTCGTTTAAAATGTTTTTAACCACAGTTAGTTGTAGACAAAACACACAGAACGTTCCCCATATGTTAATACGATTATGTGTTCTATTTGATTTTACTGTATACACTGACAACACAAATCAGATCGTAGTTATACAGTAAAGTTTGAATTACTGTATACACGGATAACACAAATCAGATCGTAGTTATACAGAAAAGTTTGAATTACTGTATACACTGACAACACAAATCAGATCGTAGTTATACAGAAAAGTTTGAA
>MJUT01017050.1:1536544-1549770 GCA_002080005.1 Gigantidas platifrons | reverse complement strand
AGATCGTAGTTATACAGAAAAGTTTGAATTACTGTATACACTGACAACACAAATCAGATCGTAGTTATACAGAAAAGTTTGAATTACTGTATACACTGACAACACAAATCAGATCGTAGTTATACAGAAAAGTTTGAAGATGCCAAAACGGTAATCAGGAGCCGTAATTCGATGAACAGATAATACAATGACCGCAAAAAGAGGACAAAAGGACAAACTTTGATCTACAAAACAATACATAGAAAACAAAAAATCTAGAGACAAGAACCCCACTAAAAACTGGGGGCGAACGCAGGTAGTCCGAAAAGATAAGCAGTTCCTACACCGCATGAGGCACGTGCTTCTCTTGTATAAGTATGTTTTGCTTGTAATCTTTCTTCCACCTTATGTGGAATAATTGAGTCTTTTACATAAATTTTGATAAATAATGAACTAATGAAATGTACAAAAATCAAAATACCTCAAAAGTACCATATACAACTATATTCGATATGCATGCCATCATACACGAGTGCATTCTGAGAGTTGACTGCAATATGCTATCACGCATTTTAAAAGCACGTTACTATATACGACCTCATTATATAAGCCAGTTTCCATACACTATCGTATATTAGAAACATTCAACCAAATACTATTTTGTTATCAAAGCAAATTATCCTATACGCCTGCATTCTAAACACAAACTGCCAGTAATTTACAGCCAACTTCAATTATTTTCAAAAACGTCATATTCTATTCATTCAGTGAACGGTGGATGGAGCGGATGGGCATCCTGGAGTCAATGGACGAAATGCACGAAAAATTGTGGAACGGGAGTTCAAGTTAGGACAAGGAAAAGATCATGTACCAACCCTAGACCATTGAATGGTGGACGGCAGTGTTCCGGTTTAAGCGTAGGGACAACAAAGAGAGTGTGCAATACGAATCCCTGTCCTAGTGAGTATGATATATTGGTGTAAACATATTATTATACTATAACAATATTTTCCTTCCACAATGTTTGTGGAGATGGAGAAATAATATTTTTATGCTTCATAGGTTATGTCTAAAGGACATGGTTAGAAACCCGAGATACATTGCGTGTTGCATTTTATTGCCAATCATAATCATATCATCAGAGACAAGCTATGCCTAATAACAAAAGTTATTTCCATATTAATACTACATCCATTTAATGTACAGTTCCTAGGTAATGTCAATTATTAAAACTAATCGTTAAAAAATAAAACGTACAATGTCAATTTTATAGATACATCCTCCCTCACGCCTTAACATTAGCCAATTTTGGCTATTCTGTTTAAGCCTTTTGGTTCTCTTGCACCTGAAGACATTACGTTAATTTGGGCCCATAAAACTAGTTTAACGTCGCCACTTTATATTGAAATGCCAGTACCAAACCAGGAAAATTAGCAGTCATGTATTTGTGTGTTAGGGGTCAGAGGTCATGTATTTGTGTGTTAGGGGTCAGAGGTCATGTATTTGTGTGTTAGGGGTATCGATTTTGTCTCTTTCTAAGATATTTTTTATGCTATATTTTGGTATTGTTCCTACAGTGTCGTATATTTTGTTGTTTTTTCCTTCAGTGTGTTGACTTTGAGCTTACCTGTTTACAATTATTCCAGAAGTGCATCCTGCGCATTGAATTAGATATCTACGTTTTTATTACAGTTGATATTTCAATAAGAAATAACTTTTTTTTTCTTCAGTAAATGGAGGTTGGACGTCATATGGAAGTTGGAGTTCATGGTCGAAATGCCCTGTAACCTGCGGTGGTGGTAAAACATCCAGAGAAAGAAAACGAACATGCTCTAATCCAGCACCCAAATATGGCGGGAAACCATGTGACGGAAGTTCAACAGAAAGCTCAAATATGGACTGTAACAAATCTCCATGTCCAGGTGATATGAATTTCCCGCAATTAAAATGTAGAACAATCAATGGTGGCCAACAATGTTTCGGAAAAAGCATTGGGACACCAATTAAAAGACAAGTTTGAAAATAAAAATGGAGGAATCAAAAACCTAAAATCCAAAAGTCGAAGAACTGTCAATACAATGGCCAAAGGAAAAAAGAACAAAAAGTCAAATAAAAGTTAAACAATTGTTGACAAAACACTATACACAGTAAACTAAACATTGAGGAACATACCTCTACTAAAACTAGTAACACACGTCGTGTTAGTCATGATAAAAATCCGGTTATAAGTCATATTCGATGACAAGTACTATAGGAGGAAAGGACTGGATTGTGAATACTACAAACAACAGACCCGTGGTCATCTGTGAAACACATATTCCGTAACGGTTAACCAAGTCATGATGGCGACCTATTCATTTTCAAATTTTAGAATTCATGTCATTATTAGGCTGTCCATAAACCTAAGTAAAACGTTTACTAAAAGGTCTGGTCAGATTTCTAAGATCAAACTTACTAACCACACTTTGTGTTTGGCTTGAGATGAATTTTAGCCAGGTTACATCTTCACCCGTATATTTAACATCCTTTCCAACCAGAATAATTTGAAAATAAAGAAAACAGTTTTTGTAATTGACAGATAGCGTAAAGTTGCTTATATTTTAAGTCTCAGAGCATAGCTGCTTAATGTCCGACTTTCATTACTTGGTGTAGATTAGATTATATTAAATATGTTGTGCTGAGCATATAATACTAACATGATCTGAGACAAAAGACACCAACTATCAAAGATATTAACACATACGAAAGCAGTATATATTAAAATTACCTAACATTATAAAAAACATAAATATAAGATATTAAAAAAAAACCAAATGTCTGAGATCTAAAATAAGCATCAAACAAACAAAAAATCAAGTTCTGAAAGTCATATACTAGGGTGATAAACAGGTCATATTTCAATAACAAATTACTTTTTTCAGTAAATGGAGGTTGGTCTTCATATGGAACTTGGAGTTCATGGTCGAAATGCCCTGTAACCTGTGGTGGTGGTAAAGCATATAGACAAAGAAAACGAACATGTTCTAATCCTGCACCAAAATATGGCGGGAAACAGTGTGACGGAAGTTCAACAGAAAGTTCAAATATGGACTGCAACAAATCGGCATGTCCAGGTGATATGATATTGATGAAAAATATTTTCAAAAGGGTGAACAAAAAATGCACTTATTAAAAATTCAGATTCATATGCCATCTACATATAAAATGAAAAACAATAGTCAAAATGGTGATCTTGCTAGTATAACATTAAGTTTCATCAAATGTAGATAGCCCTTCTCACAAGGCATAGCACAATGTCTCAATTCTGACATTACCGTTATTGCGAAACATACTACTAACGGGATTAGAACAAAGTTATTCCAAGTATGAAGGCATTTCAACATATAATGAAATATCCAAAATACAAATGTCAGTAAAATAATTTAAATAATATGCAGTTGATATTTAAAAACAAGAAAAGAAATGTAATTGTATGCAGTTTAAATATTACAATAAAAATAATATGCAAAATTCTGATAGTTTGTCAAATGCTGATTTTTCCGACATTGATTTGGTTTATTAAACATATTTCTTATTGAAATTTACAGTTACTAAATGATATAGTTATTATTAAAACTAAAGATCTCCTTCCTCATGTTTAGGCAATTTTTGGCTACCCTCCTTACCTCCTTTGGGTCTCTTGTTCCCAAGCACTTTGAACATTAATTGGCTTTCCAATCATTTGAGTGTAACAGATGGATGTTATTCCAGAAACGCGTCGTGCGCACTAAATTAGATATCTACGTTATTATTACAGTTGATATTTCAATAAGAAGTAACTTTTTTTCAGTAAATGGAGGTTGGTCTTCATATGGAAGTTGGAGTTCATGGTCGAAATGCCCTGTAACCTGTGGTGGTGGTAAAACATCCAGAGAAAGAAAACGAACATGTTCTAATCCTGTACCAAAATATGGCGGGAAACAGTGTGACGGAAGTTCAACAGAAAGTTCAAATATGGACTGCAACAAATCTCCATGTCCAGGTGATAAAATATTGAGGAAAACATATTTAAAGGGATACCAAATAAAAAAAATAAAAAGGGAACATTATGCACACATCCTATGCAATTACAGTATAAAACAAACAATGAACCAATTGTAAACCTTAAAATGTTATGATTAAGTAGATGGACAGCATAGAAACTTTCTATGGAAATGCAAAATTACAGCAACAACTAAAAAAAACAACAACAAAAAAAAAACAACAAAAAAAAAAAAGCATAGAAATTCTCCTATATGGATCCATGTCCTAGTTACATTTTTAAATAAAATTAGGGCGTTTAATGCATGGCTGCCGCTAAGTATTTCATCAATTGTTTATAGCCCACAGCCCAGGGTTTTGTTTAGTGTCCGAGTTCCTATACTGGTTTCCGATTAGATAACAACGTATAAAACTTATTTCTACATAGGTAAGCATATTACCAACAGTGTCAGACACTACTCATCCCATCTTACAAAGGTGTTTCCACATATAATACTATAATCAATATATTGTCAACACGTCAGAAAAATATACATTTGATATTTTACAAGAAAAAAAAATGTATGCAATTTGAAATAACAATATGAAAAAAAAATTCAAATCCTGATGGTTTGTCAAATTCAAGTATAATCATGCTGAAGTGTTGTTAACAGCAATGTAATTGGGGCATTGCGCATGTATTTCGGAAATTGGGACATCCATGATTAATGATGATGGGAGAACAAGACAATACACGTTTTTATTTGTATGGAATCTTGACAAACGAGGTTTTATACTCATGTTTTGAAGGTATATATTAACTTTCAACGTAAAAAAAAAATCAACTACAATTTACCTTTAAAAGTTAGAATGTCAATAAAAATACTCTTTTTAGTAAATGGAGGTTGGTCTTCATATGGAAGTTGGAGTTTATGGTCGAAATGCCCTGTAACCTGTGGTGGTGGTAAAACATCTAGAGAAAGAAAACGAACATGCTCTAACCCAGCACCAAAATATGGCGGGAAGCAATGTGACGGAAGTTCAACAGAAAGTTCAAATATGGACTGCAATAAATCTCCATGTGCAGGTGATTATATATTTATTGCAGTAATTTTCAAGAGGGTTCACATTTAAAGATTTGTTAATAAATATTAGGATGCATACGGCCTCAGAATTTAAAATGTAAAATAATTCAACGAAGTCATGCTGTTCTATCAAGCAGATGTCCAACTTAAATCTGACATTTTACTGTCATATTCTTATCATAATTGAGGTAAACCTGAGAGTTATATACAAGATATGTCAGATACCAATAATTGAAGACTAATGTTATTTTAATCACATTGAGATTTACGTATATATCTCCATTTTTACACATAAATGTGTTATTTGTAAGAAAAAAATCACCAAGATTGAGGTTTCCTTGAATATTTTCAAGAAAAGCTTGAAAATACCAACTGTGCAATAAGAACCCGTACTTCGAAGAATGGCAGACAATACAATAGCAAAAAGGACAAATATACAACAGAAAATAATCGTCAAAACACTACTCAGAAAACTAATCATTTAGCAACAGAAGCCCTACTAAACACTGAGTGGGTGGTGTTATTTGCCTCGGAAGAGTAATAAGTTCCTACTCCACAAAATGCACCCTTCGCGTTTTTTTTTTAAAGTCTGTACATAGAATGATTGTTTGATGATTAACGTCAAGCAAGCAAAATTATATTTATATTCACGAGGCCTAGTTAGAAACAAGAATTCTTATAGAAAAAAAAGTGGAACTGAGATGCACGATGGATGGAAGCTTTTATTGCGAAAAGGAAAAAGTGAAATGATAGGAAGGGTAGAACAATTGAACATAACAACGACCTACCAAGGACCAGTCACAGCAACATTTTTCTCACTGTGTGCTGCCGTAGGTTGTCTTGTACATGCAAGGAGTGTGGTATCCTTTAAATATACGAGGAACTCAATAACTTCTCATTCTAACTTCGAGTTGATTCTGGTCACAATATATCAATAGTCCTTTTGGAATAACATTATTTCTCTGTGGTTTCCTTTCTCCCACTATCAAGATCCCCTGACGAGGAGAAAAGTTATCATATAGAGACACAGGTGCACTGTCTTCCTACAACTGAATCTGTCGTATGTATGCGGGTACTTTTTAAGAAAATTTAGGATGGTCTGTATATGGAAATTGGACTTTTTTGTCACTGTAGTGTTTCTTGCTTATGATGGTGGGACAAAACCAGGAACCGTAGCAGAATATGTTCTACACCAGAAGCAAATATGGAGGAAAATTGTGTATTGGAAGATCAACCGACATGGCATCCCGAAATTGTAGCACATTTCTAAGTCCAGATAGTAAAGGTAGACTTATTCTAATGACAGTATTTGTCGTGAGTACTTGAAGGGATACTCGTCACGTTTGACTACAGGCTACCAGTCATATTTGATTGCATGATACCAGTCATAATTTACGACAGCATCAGTTAAATCTGCAGTAATCACAAAGAAAGGAAGCTATATATTAGATAATTGCAGTACATGTCCATAATTACTTACGGTTTTGATATGTGCATTTACAATGTAAATTCAAAGGTTCGATCTAATTATTCCATCAATTTTTTTGTCCTTTTAATACGCTGTTACAGTTAATGGTGGTTGGTCTTCTTATGGTAACTGGAACGCTTGGACACAGTGCAATGCTACGTGCGGTGGCGGAACAAAAATCAGAAATAGAACAAGAAGTTGTACTGAACCTGCACCAGCACATGGAGGGAGACCATGCACTGGAAATGGGACTGATAGTGCCTCTGTTGACTGTAACACATCACCCTGTCCAGGTAAGAACTAAGTTATGTCCCTTTATATGCATTCTGGTATCTTAGGTGTAAGAACACATCATATGAGAGAGTCAAATCCCTGATAAAATCCCCCTAAAAATCTGATAGGTTGAAATAATTAATGTATCATAAGGTAAATAGGTTATCATCATGATTGGTTAATACACGTGCCTTGAGCTAAAAATAGACAGTTATGTATTTATTTTATTGAATTGTTTTGAAAAAATGGAATATGGAATAAGAAAACAAAATATATAGATAATAAATATTATAAAAATATCTATCATTATTTCATCAAAACATTTTCACAAGACGACAACTAATTGACGGTATTTTGTTGTTAAACGGAGCTTTTTGTTTATTCAATCGTGATGGCTTTAGCGGAAAATTCAATTACTTTGTGTTTAGTGAATGGTGGCTGGTCTCTGTACAGTATATGGAGTCCATGGTCTGCCTGTAGTGTGTCATGTGGGAATGGAATGAAACATAGGACACGATCCAGAACCTGTTCTAATCCGATTCCTAAATATGGTGGAAAGATGTGTTCTGGGAATACAACAGACACTTCCTTTGTCATCTGTAACAACTTTATTTGCCCAGGTATTTCCAATGTTAATTAGAACAGAATTTTAGAGAGGTAATTGAATTAAAAAATCAGGATAGCCTTGAGTGTAAATTGGTTTCTCAAACATATGGGTTAGCAGAAATTGTGAACTTGATTTAATCCACAACAAACTCTACATGACTTACTACAATCTGAAGTATGTGTTCTTAGCAATCACGCTTCTTGTCTTAAATCCTTCAGTGTTGACACTTGAAGTCTACTTAAATATAATACAAATGTAATTTGGATATCAATCAAATATATTCGAAAGTACTTATGTACTTTCTACAAATGAAGAACGATTTTTGTGAACAATATTTATCGGAATGCGCGGTTATTTTAATGGAGACTCAACACATTGTTGTTTCTTTATTCGGATGATCACTATATTCGTAAATCTCTTCTGACTCTTTTCATTCGTATTATGCCTTTCCTCATGTATGACTTGTCACCGGGTTTGTGACAAGACTAATACGACGAGTGCCACTGCTTTCCTTTCAATAACACATGAGTTCATCCCCGGTGTTTAGGGGGTTCGTATTGCTCGATCTTGGGTTTTCTGTGTTTAAGGGGTTCGTATTGCTCGATCTTGGGTTTTCTGTGTTTAAGGGGTTCGTATTGCTCGATCTTGGGTTTTCTGTGTTTAGGGGGTTCGTATTGCTCGATCTTGGGTTTTCTGTGTTTAAGGGGTTCGTATTGCTCGATCTTGGGTTTTCTGTGTTTAAGGGGTTCGTATTGCTCGATCTTGGGTTTTCTGTGTTTAAGGGGTTCGTATTGCTCGATCTTGGGTTTTCTGTATAATATTTTGTAGATCATTGTTTGTTCTTTGTCCTTTCTTCTATTTACCATTGTATTATTTGTCCTTCTATGTGCCTAAGTATTTCTAATGATTCTCTTTGAACGCTGGTTATAGTTATTAAAACTGGAGGAGGAAACACATCCGCATACTAACTATACCTTGTTTCCCTACTCTTTCATTCAAAGGGAACGCATGATATTACCGTATTATCTGATATCAATAGATATTATAATTTAACGTTTACATCACTTAGATATCAATGGGCAAAGTTAGCCTTTGTCATTGTTATTACATACAGTTGGTATAACATTACGGCAAAGAAATTTGTTATATGATATACGATGATCATTTTATTTATCTATGGGAATTGAACACGCATTGATGGCTAATTTTAATCTTATAAAAATAAATGGAAACACGACTACATCATAGTGAATAGATCGTGTTTATATGTTCTGCGATTTTTTTCCTATATGCCAAAGTATTATTATCATTGTTTTTGTAATAGTTGATGGTGGTTGGTCTAGCTATGGACAGTGGAGCGCATGGTCTCTTTGTGATGCCACATGTGATGGAGGGACACAGTTTAGGAACAGGACACGAACGTGCACCAATCCAGCACCTGCATATGGTGGTAAACAGTGTGTAGGACATACTTCAAACAGTGACTCCCAGATTTGTAACATCAATACATGTCCAGGTAATATATCGATATTAAATACATGTGCACATGTTTTTAATTGTGTGTTTAAATCTGTATCTGCATTGAGTTCAGTATGGTGGATAAAATTAGCATTTTGTAAGATCTACAATACACTAACCCTTATTGAAATCTACAAAAGATGTCATTAACTTGTATGAAGCCTGTCACTCTCCAAGTCCTTTACCCACATGTCAATGGCTGACGGTCATGTTTGTCGTTTTACAACTTTATAATCCCCATCAAGGGACACCCGAATTTGCCCCTTGGAGTGAGCTGGGAAGCTATATGTTCCTAATCCTGTGAAAAAGTTCCCAGTAGTTACACATGGAAGTTTATATTGGATATATGTATATATAAGAAGAGTTTGAAGATACCAAAGGGGTAATAAAAATCTGTATATCGAAGGAGAACAGACAACACAATGGCCAAAAGAAAAAGTACAAAAGTACAAACATCGATCTACAAAACATACACATAAAACTAAAGATCTAGTAACACGAACCCTACTATACTTTGATTTGAATAAACAAGTGTGTTTGCTTATTTCTATACAATTATGGAGTCTCCATTTTAAAAAATTTAAGACTATATCCGTTGGAACTTGAAATCATATAAGGATACAGTAATTATATTTCTTCTTTAGTATGTAACCATTTAATCTATGTTTTCTTGTATTATAGTGGACGGAGGATGGACTGTGTATAAACATTGGAGCTTATGGTCAGATTGCAGTGTATCATGTGGTGACGGAACACAGTCTAGAAGCAGGAGACGGACGTGTACCAATCCAGCCCCTATGTATGGGGGTAAACAGTGCACAGGAGATACAACTTATAGTGAATTGACTAGTTGTAACAACAATCCATGCCCGGGTACAATACCCCCTAATCGTATAAAAAACCATCTACACTCCACGTGAAAATCCATAATTAATTAACCATTATCTTATAACTAACATAAATACCATAATTATGTTTATTTAAAGGATATCAAAATATACCGGTATGTATTTGAATAATTTACAATTTTAATAAATAATTAATAATAAAAAAATAATGTAATCTGGAAAATGTAATTGAGCAAAAAAAAAAAAGAAAAGAAAAAAAAGCCAATAAAACCAGTTGAGATTTCATAACAGTTCCATAACCTACTTGCATTCAAAAGCGTTTCCTTATTGATGGAAAGTACATGACATTCTGTTGTATATATATATATATTCTGATACAATGTGTAGGGACCTGGGTGTTCGAGTGATTTAGGTCATACAACTTTTGATTACAAGTCTAGCACCACAAACTTGGCTTGCGACACGATGCCCATCGATTATGATGTTCAGATACCTACCCAAGGCTGGGAGTTTCAGTGGTCAGTTAGTTCAATCTATCCTGGCTTTCCTCCATAATAAATCTTGTAGTCGCCAGTATCTTAAATCATCAGTCACGAAAACAAAGACATTTAAAGATAAAGATAAAAACTATTTTATAATATGCACATAACCCAAATAATATTTCATATTTTATAAGAACCCATTAAACAGGTTTTAAAAATTGAAATTCGTTGAAAATTGAAGATTGTTGAATGCAACTTTTGTCTCCTTAGATTATTTCCGATTTATCTTATTGAAAATATCGTCTTTACAGTAAATGGAGGATGGTCATTATTTAACGA
This sequence comes from Gigantidas platifrons, assembly GCA_002080005.1. Classification (NCBI taxonomy): domain Eukaryota; kingdom Metazoa; phylum Mollusca; class Bivalvia; order Mytilida; family Modiolidae; genus Gigantidas; species Gigantidas platifrons. Next base: position 1,539,172 of record MJUT01017050.1, on the reverse strand, counting down.
ATGGACTGACTGGGGAGAATGTACCGTAACATGTGGTGGAGGGTTAAAAAGAAGAAACAGAACAAGGACATGTACCAATCCTATACCAATGTACAGAGGATTGGAATGTGAAGGAAATTCAACAGAAGAAGAATTTGGGATTTGTAATACAGACAATTGTCCCAGTATGTTATGTTTGAATGGGATTTGCAATACACAGAATTATATTGGCATGGGTTATTTGAATGGGATTTGTAAAGGGCACACTTGTCCCATTTTATTATGTTTGAATAGGATTTGTAAGGAAATCACTTGTCCTGTTGTATTATGTTTGAATAGGATTTGTAAGGCAATCACTTGTCCTGTTGTATTATGTTTGAATGGGATTTGTAAGGCAATCACTTGTCCTGTTGTATTATGTTTGAATAGGATTTGTAAGGCAATCACTTGTCCTGTTGTATTATGTTTGAATGGGATTTGTATTAGACACTGTGATACCTGCATGTTTTATTTGAAAGGAATTTTTAAAGAACACAATTTTATCTGCGCGTTTTATTTGAATGAAATTTGTAAGGGAGACAATTGTCCCAGTATGCTATGTTTGAATGAAATTTGTAAGGGAAACATTTGTCCCAGTATGATATGTTTGAATGAGATTTTCATTAGAAACGGTGATATTAGCACATTTTATTTTGTTGAGATTAGTAAGGGACACACTTGCCTCAGTATATTATATCGGCTTGAGATTTATTATACTAGTAGACACATTTGTCCCAGGATGTTAGATTTGAATACTATAGAAAATGCAATAAACCATTACAAACAAATAATCTTGTTATGATTTCTTTTATCATATTAACAGAAATAATTGGAAGCTTGTTTAGAAGACATTTATCGTGCATTTATATTATCATATCTATAGTGAATATATAACTACACGCATTTCTAAGATCTATGAGGGGACCCGGGTGGCTCAATGAGTTAGGTCGTTGGATCTAACAGCTCATACAAGCCTATCACCAATACGGCGTGGGTTCGCGCCCAGCTTTGTAAATTACAAAAAAGGGTGCACTCGACTCGCAACCGCTAGCAATAAAGATTACCAGTTGCTTGCCCAGGGTCGATGGTTCTCTCCGGGTACTCCGACTTCCTCCACCACTAAAACTTGTCGCCATGATATAGCTGAAATATTGCTGAAAGTGGCGTTAAACACCAAAATTCAAATTCAAATTCAAGATCTGTGAGTGCACTGGCCAATAAACAGGAGGCAGCATTAAAAGTTAGACAAAGTATGAGTTCTAAGGGAATTTGATGAACACTTAATTTCGATAAAAATCAACGTGACATGAGAATTATGAATATACCAAAATGTTTAGTATATTAACCTGGTTAAAGATCTTTTGTTTACAATGTTATAGTGTGTTATAGATGTTACAGGTGTACCCAGTGGAAAGGTACAACTGACAGCTGGACATTTATTCTAATTTTTCATATAATTTTTTTGCAAGTTTTTCTTTAATCAAGCATAATCAGGAATTATAAAAAAAAAAAAAAAAAAAAGTATGACCATTAAGCATTCATAATTGAAATGTTTGGTAAATCATTGGTGCCTCACCAGGAGAGTGTATGTTTATACCCAGCCTGGGATAATAATGTAACCTCCTTTAGAGAAGACAGTTTAAACAGTGACAACCAACCATTCCACCAATATCAATAAAACATACAACCACCTCCCAACTTAACTAATGGTTGGTTTTAATTTTTTGTTTTGTAAAATGGATATGGAGGACTTCACTGGATGGCATATACAAATATTAACGCTTTGTTAAAATATATTTGTAAGTGATTGAAAACAAATCCATTTTGATTTATCTTGCAGTTAATGGTAACTGGTCCCAGTTTTCCAAATGGTCTGAATGGAACCAGTGTAATGTAACCTGTGGCGGAGGCAGCAAAGATAGAATGAGGGACAGAACCTGTACAAATCCTGAACCGATGTATGGCGGGCTACAGTGTGAAGGGCACCATGTTGAAATGGAGCACGATAATTGTAATGAGAACTACTGTCCAGGTAAGGACAGAAAATATAAAATTACACAGTAGTAGAATAAAAACGTAGATATCTAATTTAGTGCGCACGGCGCGTTCCGTGAATAACTTCATCACGTGCGCTCAAAGACAAGATTGGTAAATCAAATAATTTAAAGTCTTTGGGAGCAAGAAATCTAAAGAACATACACACGATATACAAAATTAGTTGAGGTCTCCCATGTTGGAGGGAGAAAATCCTATGGCCCTACACACGATATACAAAATTAGCTGAGGTCACCCTTGTTCGAGGGAGAAAATCCTAAGGCCCTACACACGATATACAAAATTAGCTGAGGTCACCCTTGTTCGAGGGAGAAAATCCTAAGGCCCTACACACGATATACAAAATTAGCTGAGGTCTCCCATGTTGGAGGGAGAAAATTCTAAGGCCCTACACTCGATATACAAAATTAGCTGAGGTCTCCCTTGTTCGAGGGAGAAAATCCTAAGGCCCTACACACGATATACAATATTAGCTGACGTCACCCTTGTTCGAGGGAGAAAATCCTAAGGCCCTACACACGATATACAAAATTAGCTGACGTCACCCTTGTTCGA
>MJUT01017050.1:1526280-1536357 GCA_002080005.1 Gigantidas platifrons | reverse complement strand
GGAGAAAATCCTAAGGCCCTACACACGATAGACAAAATTAGCTGAGGTCACCCTTGTTCGAGGGAGAAAATCATAAGGCCCTACACACGATAGACAAAATTAGCTGAGGTCACCCTTGTTCGAGGGAGAAAATCCTAAGGCCCTACACACGATATACAAAATTAGCTGAGGTCACCCATGTTCGAGGGAGAAAATCCTAAGGCCCTACACACGATATACAAAATTAGCTGAGGTCTCCCATGTTCGAGGGAGAAAATCCTAAGGCCCTACACACGATAGACAAAATTAGCTGAGGTCACCCTTGTTCGAGGGAGAAAATCCTTAGTTTTAAATAACAATTACATTATTTATTTATTCGCATATTAGAATAATGTTATGCAAAAGGATGCTTATTCAGACTTATATGCTTTCCATTACAAACAGTGAATGGTGAGTGGTCGTCCTATAATGATTGGACTGCTTGGGATACGTGTAACGTTACCTGTGGAGGAGGATTTTACAGCAGACACCGGAACAGAACATGTACCAACCCAGAACCATCGTATGGTGGATTGAACTGTACCGGTGATGATGTAGCTACTGAAACTGGTCATTGTAATGATCATCTATGTTCTCGTATGTGTTGTTTTATACATTGATTCTGCTATGGTCATTACATTTTAAACACCATAGGTATCTCATATCTTTCTTTAAAACATGTTCAGTCTATTCTATAATCCCTGTCGATATAACTGAAAAATTGCCACCATATAACTGAAATATTGTTGAAAGTGGCGTTAAACACCATAAACCAACCTAAGCTAGTTTCGACAAGCTTGTAGACCACATGAATAGTGATTTACTGCAGTGTACAACATTAGGTACACAGAAGAAGTATGAATAGTATAGATAATAAATTAAAAACATGTTTTTAATAGGAATAAAGAATTAAGAAGCAGAAAGTTTTTATAGTACAAGCTTTCAATATAGTATTTGTAACTTGTGAATTGTTCTTCTGCATTTACTGGGTCAACAAATAACTTGTTATATAAATATTTGTTTGCTTTAAAAATGAATAATAAAATGAAAAAAATATTACAACATCGAAACAGTTACAAAATACAATATCAAAATCGTAGAAAGAGGTCAAATCAATACCCCTGACACAACAATACATGACCTCTGACCCCTGACACAACAATACATGACCGTTCACTGTCCTGGCTTGACACACATACTTCAGTAAAAAAGTTACTTGGTAATAAAAAATCATATGACAATATTTATAAGATATCTTTCTTTTACTAGTTTTCATTATATCATTGAGATATTGATAAGCCCTATGTCGCTTTGTGTAATGTATATATTCAGAGTATTCTACTATTATTATTATTATTTTTTTTTTTTTTTTTACAAAAGTATAAAATTGCTTTGGTTATTTATTGCAGAATTAACAAAACCAGAAAAACCAGAAAAATTCCTGTTGTCGAAAACGTTTCAAAATGGTAAGATTTTAATATTTTCTAAAATTGCTCTATTATCTAGTTAGAAAGTGCATTGTGCATGATGAAATAGTATTTAATATTTGGTATGACCCAGTTAATAAACATCAATATTAAAACGTTGTCCCAACTAGTTTTTAAAATGTTTCGAATATGAATTTGAGAACAGTGTTTTCTTAATTTATTTTGTAAAATAGGACTTCACATCAGGTGCAATGTGCTAAGCAGGAGATGTTAGCTTCTCCAGGACGACTGTCTTACTCTCGAGTTTTATGTTGTTATTGAACCGGCATTCGTTATTTTTAACTTTGTTCGGTAAAATATCTTTCGTTTGTGCGTTTGTCGTATACCTATATAAATAGGCTTGTGTTACTACATATGCATTTATAAAGGTTGGGACAAAATAACAATTTAACACTCTAGAGAGTGACTTACTTCTATTTTGCGTGTGTATTTATTCATTTGCATCAATTGGAACAGAACTATCTAACAATTTCTACAAAGATTGTCCTTAACTAGGATTTAGTTTTCAGTAAAAACATGATATATTGGCGAATATACAGATGACAGTGGGTATCTATATTTTTTTCTGAACAGTTAAAGGGGTACATCATATAGCTTAACATGTTGTAAACTCTAAGCATGAACTTAGAACTTCTACAGTTAAGAACGAAACATTACGACAAAAGAGATGATTTCAGTTTTCCCATTGTGAACTTTCCATTCAAATGTAGCAACATTCCAGCAGCACCTGTATATGGAGTATATATCTCTCAGTTGATACGATATTTCAGAAATTCCTTGATAGAGGGTTGCTGCTAACAAGGGGGCTACTGAACGAAGGGTTCCTCTTAGTTAAGTTGAAGTCATCACTTCGAAAGTTTTACGGTCGCCACCATGACTTGGTTGACCGTTATGGAATATCTGTGTCACAAATGACCACCGATATGTTCCACTTGTTGTAAACACTTCCCGGTCTTTTCCTCATTCATGACTTATCACCGGGTTTGTAACTAGATTAACGGGTGTCACTAGTGAAGCAGGAACTGCTTACCCTTCTGGGGCACCTGAGTTCACAACCCGGTTTGTCCTTGTCCTTTTTCTTTTGGCCATTGCATTGTCTGTTCTTCTTCGATACACGGTTTCTGATTACCCCTTTAGTATCTTCAAACTCTTCTTATGAATTGATTGATTATTGTGTCTCAACTGACTGATTTTCCAATTAGAATTAGAATGACCACAAATATCTGTTATATTCTTTCATTTATTAACAACTTTATATTCCAAACAGTACTATACTATGGAATCATACCAGGAGGTGTGTTGTTGTTACTTGTCGTCATAGTGATAGTAGTTGTTGTCAGGAAGAAAAAAAGAAAGTAAGATTTTATTATTGTTATATGTACTTATGAGATAAAGTTAAATATATAACTAGGAAGAACTGTTTTAGATACCTAAAACTTATGTCTCCCCTTAATGTGGCCATCTGTACAACAATAAGTCACACATTATGAGTTGAATAATACTATTTAAAAAACAATTATTTGACCCTAATGTCAAAGGTCAAGGTCCCATGAAGGTAATTACGGTACGCGACACACCGCCTTATGATCATGCACCCACATACCAAATAAAATTGACATATCTGGAAAGACAAAAATGTTATGGCCCGGACAAGAAAATACTATTTAAAAAACAATTATTTAACCTTGAGGTCAAAGATCAAGGTCCCACGAAGGTCATTACGGTACGCGACACACCACCTTATGATCATGCACCCACATACCAAATAAAATTGACCTATCTGGAAAAACAAAAATGTTATGGCCTGGACAAGAAAATACTATTTAAAAAACAATTATTTGACCTCGAGGTCAAAGGTCAAGGTCCCACGAAGGTCATTACGGTATGCGACACACCGCCTTATGGTCATGCACCCACATACCAAATATAATTGACCTATCTGGAAAGACAAAACAGTTATGGTCCGGACAAGCTTCGATGAGAAGAAGCAGAAGAAGCGGAAGCGGAAAAACAAACAGACTAAAACAATATGTCTCCCTTCGTTCGAAGGGGAGACATAACAAGTACTACATGGTCATGTATCATAATTATGTTGTCTAGAATTAAGTTAGGGTCGTCGTGGTCGTGATCGTCTGGTAGTTGTATTTACTACTACCTGTATAATCAGTGCCTATCACCACTAAACCTATTCGAATCCCGCTCATGGCGAGGTGTACTAGATACAACAGAATGTGATAAAGTTTGTCAGTGACTTGCGACAGGTCGGTGGTTTTCTCCGGGTACTCCAGTTTCCTCCACCAATAAAACTGATGGTTATGTGTAGTTTTATTGGACTGAAAAATATATATTATCGGCTTGTCTATACTTTCGTAAATTTTACATTTTACTTGTAAGTTCGTTTCTATTTATTCTTTAAGCTCAATCGATTGGAAGACCTACAATTTCGAGAATGAAACTTACATGATGCCGATAGCAGACGATCCCTGTGCTGCTGCGTGTAAGCTAAACGATTCTGAAAACGAGTCCGATGACGATCGATATGTGAACATGGACGATCAGTTGATGAAAGACAAAAATGGCACCGATGAAGACCACTATGATGATCCTGATCTGGAACATGATGATCACTATGCAACATGTAAAGACGTCAGTAGAGACGAAATTGACGACACGTGCACAAAAGATGCATCAAAGGAATTCCATACTTTTAATAATTTTAAAAAAAATCAATAAAGTTGTGCTACCTTCAAATCTGAGACTGAACTTGAAAAGAAAAATCATTGTGTGTTATTTGCAAACTGACCAGAGGACACAAATTAACAGGCTTACTAGGATAATCATATTTCTAATACAATTTTGTAATTCCATATGTTGGAACATACACTTGTTTTTCATACAATGCCATTGTTTAAGTGAAAAATACCCCCTTTTTTTAAATTTGACGTCTAAAGACAAGAGAGTTTTTAATATGCTTTTTGTTCGTGTAGACCTTGTCTATGACTACGGAAGAGCGTAATAGTTTCTGATTTGCTGTATAAAAAAAAAAAGCTTGATCATTTGCAGGTCAATACTGTTGGACTGACTTCATTTTCTAAATATCATCGATGGTCAATTTGTACCGTATCTTTGCATGAATGGTGATACTGATTTTCTAAAATATGCTAAACGAAATTATCAAAAGCCACTCCAAATGTAATACTAAATATAAACAGGACGAGATCATTCAAATTTTAGATTTAAACATATTTGTCCAGTTTGGTAGACTAGTGTTTCAACAGACTACCTATATTCTAATGAATACAACTGTATGATGCTTAAAAGCAAAAATTAAAACAGGGGCTTACCCGAATCTGTATAAATCCCCTTGTTAGTCATGAATAGTTTGTGTTCAATCAAGTCAAGATTTTGAGGGAAAAATAATTTCACAAAGGGGTCTAAAGGTTGGGAAAATGTTCGATATTTCACATTGTGTAAGGTCTATTAATACATTTAAAAAAAAAAAATTCATTCAGTTTTGATGTATTTTTTTTTAAATTGATTGTGTGATGAGAGCTTTTTGTATAATACGTCTACGTATTTCCGCTATCTCTCACAGTTTCCAAGATAACTTAACCGAAAGAGGTCGAAAAGTGTCAAAAGCCAGAATTTTAATTTTCTTATTTTTCATCCATTTTTAATATGTATTAGTTAAATATTTCTATTTTAAATTGTATACGAAGTTTAATCTGTATACGAATTTTATGTAAGAAGGGTTTAAAGATACCAAAGGGGTAATAAGAATCCTTAAACTGAAGGCTGATAGAGAACACAATGGTCAAACGAAAAGGGAAAAAATGAGAAACAACGATCTACGAAACACTAAAATTCATATACAATCGACATACTTACTACAAGAAGATCTGGGCACAATCAATTAAAGAATACATCAAAACTTAATGAAAAATAAAAAATCTATTATTTTAATGTACTATCCAAAATGTGAAATATCGAAGTTGTTTGGCCTTTAGAATGAACATTTTCAAAAAGAAAAACAAATTACACAAACTTATTAAAATTGGATGGAAAATACAGTGAGTGAGAATTGACTTCCATGCATATTCATGATGAGAACAAATTCAACAAAATATATAAAGATTATACAGAAATGAGGAGGGGGGTGGGGGGGTTGGCAACCGACCTTTGACTGACATTGGAAAATTATAGAGATCGAGTTTGATACGGATGGACAATTCAACCTTTTGTATCGGCTAAATGTGCCTAGAAATCTACAAAAATAGTCGTTAACGTACAAGCAGCGTGACACTCTCTAAACACGGCACGCACTATGGTCCAATACCCGGCTTCCCGTGTTGTGACCTGATGACGCCTCCCCTCTAATCAAGAATGCATCCACTATCAACCACAAGCTCCATGCAATTGGTACCACTGTGGGTGGAGCCCTAGGAACCATCATCAGTTCCCAGCTGTTGATTGAAGGTCCATAGCACTCTTATACACATTTTTATAGGATCAGTAGGGATCACACGCAATCGTACTTAGTTCAGGGAGCATTTTTTAACGGTTTGGTTTTGTTTGTTTGTTTGTTTGTTTAATGGTGGTTTTAACGCCACTTTCAACATTATTTTAGTTATAGCGGGAGGTCAGTTTTATTGGTGGAAGAAACTGGAGGACCCGGAGAAAACAAGCGACCTGTCGCAAGTCACTGACAAACTAACACTCGTGCAATATGATATACTGTTCGGAACAATATTCACCAATATTCATGCAATGACCCTATGATATTCTACCAGCATTGAAAATGAAACATTTCAAACTATGGGTCGTGAATGTGACATCTATTAAATGATTCACATTTGGTGTACTCGATTATATATTCTCGTTACAACCGAATATGTTACAATAGGTGTTATCTCCCCTTGCATTGTGCAATCCGGAACTCCTCGCGCCTTGCCCCCAGGTGCTTGTTTTTTCACTTGGGGAAAGGCGCGAGGAGTTCCGGATGCAAATGGTTTATACCGGTACTAGAATTAATGGGTAGCAGAAACGGATTAGGGTGGGACCCCGCTACATCACTTTCATTCATTCAAATTATCTCGTGATAAAGACTGAAGATTTATAAAAAGGTTAACAAACCTACCTCTTAGGATACCGTCAGACAGAACTAATTTCAGTTTCGCGCGGACTTGTATTCCCTTTGGTTTTATGATACAACATTGTACATTTAATCACCACTCAGTATTTACTGCATATAGTATTTTAGCCCATACTGTAATTTATTGGTAAACTTTTCATATAATTTCAAGCGATCGAAACCCTGTTTTGATAAGTATAAAAAAAAAGTAGGAAAAATTTTGGGAAAATTCTATTATTACATTGAGCTCTCTTCTTTAAAGAAGAAAAAACGTAGCAATTTAAGATTAAAAAAATATGCATACCTTAATCCAAATATGTAAAATGTCAGGCTCATTTCCTTTATTGACTCATAAAAAGAACTCATTAGGACAGACATTTTGTAATAAAGAAAACATATGAATAATTTCATAATTAAAAAACACATTGAAGTTGGATGAAAAATTAGACTGTTCTAATATTGGATTTGAGTTTGTTTTGGTCGTTTTTGGACGAGTTATTCCGGAATCCGTAAGATATCGAGGAAATCCGTCGACTTATTTAACTACCACAAAAATTCCAACAAAATAAATGAAAAAGAAAAGAACAAAGACTAGCCTATGAGTGAGGATAATGAGTTAGACTTGAGCGACATGTGGACTGTTATTTTAGTGAGCTAGCACTATATATTGAAGATTGAACAACCCGAACCTCACTAAAAACCAAGTGTGAAAGTTTCTGATCCACTAGTGCCATCCGTTGTGTTACTCTTGAAAGGACCGGCTTGTGATTACGACAAACGGAATATATTTTTCCATGATCATTCGTGATGTGCAGATATTCCTGAACCAAGTCATGGTTGTGACCATACAACTCGTTCTGTTTTCGTTCAATAATTTCATCATTCATGAACTCATTTTATTATGATATATGACGCTCCGGTAGTTCTATTAATACGTTAGTCCGACAGTCCGATAATTCGAGAGACCTTTTAGCAAACCATTGATAGTTGTCATTCCTGATTCTTCACATTTGTCAGTATATAACTTTCAATTGAATAGTTAACGTTAAAGCAGCAAACATTTGTATGCAACTTTATTTCTTTTTATTTAAGGATTGATCTCAATTTTTTTTTCCGTTCATGAATAAATAAACTCAAAAATGTGGTACACACTTGGTTACGCAAGGGTGTGTACCACATTTTTGAGTTTATTTCGAATGAACCAAACAAAAAATTGTGATCAATCCTTATAAATTAATTCTTAATTAATTTTTATTTTGTCCTAACAAATATTTTGACGGATATTAATTGCTTAAAAAGAATTAAAATTAAAAATTTTCCCAATTGAGACCTTGACTTTCGGTTAAAAATTGTATCTATGACATGATGGATAAACAATTCTAACCACTCAAATACAAGCATTTGCTACAAATTTATTTATTTGAGGGTGGTATTAAAGGAACAAAACATAAAGGAAAAAAAACACCGACCGGAGACAATACTTTCTAGATTCAACACGTATTCGAAGCTGTACTACGCACATATACACAATATTTTTTGCAATAGTGATAAATATATATTATCGATTCAAATGTTTTTTTACTTAAGAATTTAATGCAGTTTTTTTTAGTTTTATTGACGTGTAAAAGACTGGACCGAAGCACATTTTGTATGAAGCGCGCCGCACAATCATATTGTAACATTTCAATGAAAAACGGAAGTAATGTAATTATTTCAACTTTACGTATATTTATCATGCTTAATATATATATATTTGTTTTTTAAATTTCTATGTTTAGCAGTTTTGTATTTTCGTATCTTAATATATTTTACACGTGTAAGTTAATACATAAATATGTCCATTGTCAGTTTTTTTTAAGCAATAGCTTTTGTGCCATTTTACACTTTGCCCCTGTAAGTTGCCGCTGCGAGTCGAGTGCACCCTTTTTGTGATTTACAAAGCCGGGCGCGAACTCACGCCGTTTTATTGGTGATAGGGCCGGGCTTGTATGAGTTGTAAGATCCAGCGACATAACTCATTGAGCCACCCGGACCCCTTAAACGCACATGCAATTTCACATTGGGTCCATAAAGGTCTTAAAAAAATCGCGTATGCAATTTTTCATTTTAAATAGCTTTTAAAGTAAAATGAAAGAAATGCGTGTGTAATTTTACGTTAGACACAATAAAGTCTAAACGCGCGTGCAATTTCACGTTTGGCTCGAAAGAGAGACGTTGTAAAATCGATGACGTCGAAATAAACAAATTTGTTGGCACAGGTCCGAGAAAATGGGTTGGCATGACGTGATCATATGAGAGTGGCACAGAATTTACAATAAAGCTCTCAAAATGCCACGCTTTAATTTCAAAGCTTACCTCAGGAAGAACTCGTCGACTGAATTTAGTTCACTGCATGATCTTCATCCACAAACAGAATGGGAAGAGAAGCATGCAGGAGAACAGTCTCCTGAACCGGTAACAGAAACGTCAGATGGAAATGCTTTGGCTTCTCTGAAATCAACAGCAACACCCGAGATTGGCCCTCAATTACCATATGAATATGATGCATTGTCATATGATGACTCAGCTATTGGCAGTATTGGCGAGATGATGGATGACTCATCAATAGATTATGATAATTTGTCAGTAGACACGTGCATCAGTCAAGAAGCAAAGGGACAAGGATGCAGAAATTTAGATAACACCCAAGAGAAAAAATTCGAACATCAAAATTCGTACTACTCTCCGGAAACCAATCAATCTGCGGTCGTAAATATATCAATTATAGAGTCTGTGACAACACCTTCAGCGGAACCAAGAAAGAAAACAACTAAAACAGGTAATATTATTTAATGCTTGTTTAATGATTATTGTAAAATTCACTGCTGATAAAAATGTATTTTTTATCACAGAATCAGAATCAGAATCAGAATCAGAATTTGTATTGGTCTAAAATCCACATACAAAGGATTGATACCAAAACAACACATTAAATACAAAACAAAACAAAGAAACTATTAACTACAATCAAACTACATATATATATATACATGTTTGAAACACATGATTCTCTAATGACATTTAGTATGAGGAGGTGGTATATTTTAAATATAATTTAAATATCAATCTAAGTATAACATATAATAGTGATCTATATTTTCATGAAACCATCACATTGTGTAATGAATTTCCAACATTTTAAACAATACCCAGAATATCTTTTACAGAAATCAGAAAACAAAAACGAAAATTATTTTTCAATCAACTCATTTCTCCTATTATACATTTCGTTTACTCCCCTCACAATAATTTCTACAATATCATATTCTTCACATTGAAATAAATAAATGAACTTTTTCTCATCAGTCAATACATGGAAAGATGGAAAAATACTGAGAATATTGGCAAACATATTATTCCTAATATTGTTAAGGCTGGAGCATAAAATAGTAAAATGATATT
>MJUT01017050.1:1505350-1525683 GCA_002080005.1 Gigantidas platifrons | reverse complement strand
GTTTGAGATGGGTTGAAATATTAGATTTTTCTGACATCAAGAGTTGTCTTATACAAAATAAGGACTTGGTAGCCTTTTTACATAATAGTTCCACAGCGTTTGTAAAAATTCCAGATGGTTTAAAAATAATCCCTAAATATTTGTACTCCATTCCAAGATCAATTCTGTTATTCTTATACATAAAACTTTCTCTGGACAACTTTCTGCCAGCTTTATTAAAGATCATAATCTTTGTTTTGTCTAGATTAACAGTTAGATTCCATTTGTCGCAATAGCAACTTAGTATATTCAAAGAATTTTGTAAGCCTATTCCTGATTCTGAAATAAGAACCAAATCGTCTGCATATAGGAGACATGACACATTTCTTTCCATTAATTTTGACTGGATCGCAACTTTCATCAAAATGAGTTACAAGATCATTTATATATATTGAGAAAAATGTGGGTCTCAAGATGCAACCCTGTTTAACCCCTACTTTAGATTCAAAAAAGTATGTTATGCCATCTTGTGATCTAACTGCAAACAATACTTCTTTATACATGTTTTGTATAATATCAAAAAAGGGACCTTTTATATTATATTGGAAAAGTTTGTAAAAAAGTGCTTCCCTATTGATTGTATCAAAGGCCTTTTTAAAGTCTATAAAGCATGAAAATCAATTTGGGAATACTAGTAGTTCTTCTAATAATTACTGTGTTTAGGCAAATAGACTCAATGACTATTGTGGCTAGTAAATAAGCTAGGGAAATAGACTCAATGTCATGACTATGAGTATGATTGTGGCTAAGGAAATAGACTCAATGACTATTGTGTCTAAGGAAATAGACTCCATGACTATTGTGGCTATTTAAAATGGTATTATTTAGTCTAGCAAGAACAGATTAGATTGATTGATTGATTGATTGATTGATTGATTGATTGATTGATTGATTGATTGATTGATTGATTGATTGATTGGTGTTTAACGTCTAGCGAGCAATTTTTCAGCTATATTCAGGACGAAGAACAGATTAGAAAGGACATTTGTAGATATTTGACTCTTGTAAAAATAGAGAATAATTTTTATAGTAAACAGAAATTTCACAAGTTGTTACAACATTAATATTTTGAACAGAATATCGTGGTAAATATAGATCCATGTTATTTTCATTGATCTTTACTTGAATGTAAAGGGTAACTTTTGCCGGCTTTGAATTGAAATAACTCCTGTAAACCTATACTTTTAGAATCAAAGTCAAAAATGTTCAAATGGTCTATTATAGTAGTTAAAACGTTCAATTTATAAAAGACATGAATTTAAACATATGGAGGGTCTAAAGGGCTGTATTTTTTGGGGGATAAAAATCCAACATTTAAGACAATGACATCATGTAACGGTAATGACAAAGACGATACGAAAATAACAATATAAACAATTGATACTGATATTAGACTGAACAATGGGGTTTGTTAAAAAATATTATAAGCTCTTAGCTGTTCATTGAAATCCAATTTCTATGAAAAATAGTGCAATGAAGTGAAAGTAATTAAACGGTAAATAAGTTAGATGCTACGGAAATTATATTTATTTTGTCTTTGTAGTTGTAAAATAATTTTAATGCGAGACAATATACATGTATTGTATAAAAAACGTATGTACTGTAATGACACTTAATTCGTAAGATCCATGGTATATATAATACATAATTTATACATGCACTAATTTGCAAGTGGTTTTATATAGATTTGAAAAGACTTGCTATCAAAATCTACCCTTTTTTTCATTGTTCTTCCACATCATTACGTCAAACTTGAAGAAACTAAATGAGTAACTTTTAATTTTGGAAATTTAATTATTGTTTTATGACTTATTTACTAGTTATTCTGACAAGAGCAAATTTATTTTTCACCAACTATTTCCCTCCGCTTTGTATCGGGAAACAGTTGGTGTCTCGGGGTACCTCGCTATACCAAACAGTATAATATTAAGCTTGAAATTGGAAAATAGTATGTCTGTTTTGCCAAAGTCAAATCTTATTAAACTAGTTATTTTCAAACTAGAACATTGAATTCAAACGTCATACATTAAGAGGCGCTATGATTTTTTTTTTAAATATAAAAATACATACATGTAGATATAATCGTATTTCTTAAATATGTAACGTATTTTATTTTCTAAATTCAGCACTGTACTGTATCGATGAAATCTTATAAACAACAATAAATAAAACGTCTATCAAATTAACCTGATAAACCTCAACATTATCTGTCAGCCTGCTGTTCGCCTGTTCTTCGGAATCATATGACATAAATTATATCTCCTTAATAATTACTTCTAAAAAAATTAAATACATATATATTTCTTTCGTTGATAACAATATAGATATGCAATAACTTTTTTTTTTTCAATTAACTTTAATTTGAATTTCGTATATATGTGGATATTCGGTGCCACAGCCAAATCATGGCAGATTAGCCATGGAGATATATCTTCATCAGCAGCAAGACAAAAGTGGCTTGTGTCTGCATTCCAATAAATCATGAACCGGAAAAAACATTAGTTAGTCCTAAGTCAAAAAATGCCGCTGTTTAAAAGTGAAAACCGTTCACAAAAAAATAAACTTTTTAAAAACATTTTTGCCGATTTTTGCATTGGAGACCTTCTATTTTAATATTACACAAAGACAATTTTCTTACCATTGACTGTATGGAATTTTTATTGACATAATGTCTAGTTCCTTTCCATATATTTATGAGACTGAATTTTATTGCACAACTACATTTTTTTTCAAAGAACAACAACTCTTGATATTTAATTAATAAGAACTGTAACTCTTAGCACTGAATACTACCTGAATAGAGACTAGAGTGACGTAGTTATGCCTAGACATAATACCATCAAGTGTACCTGAATAGAGACTAGAGTCACGTAGTTATGCCTAGACATAATACCATCAAGTGTACCACCACATGTATGCATACAATACGTTTACATAACATTTTCATCAGAAAGTAATTCTGTTAGGTTTCATTAATATATTTTTTTTTTTAACAAATAGCGTTCTGAGATTCAAATACATGTAGTTCTATACGCCATAGATATAATGGCCAGACATCTTATGTATTAATTTTGTACAGAAATTAGGAAAAAATCTAGTTTTCATTTACAATGAAGATTAATTGGTTATATATTCAGAGCCAAACCAATCCATGGAAGGTCAACAAGTATCTGCCCTGATGTTTCTTGATAATAGAAATTGTCTACACCCTGTCAGGCATACAAATGATATCAAAAGTGTTGTACCAATCAGTCGACCACAGAAACTGCCACTAACCTGTCCTGAAGCACTGACTAGAGTAGAGAATATTCCATTTGAGCAGCTCGCGCATTTTACCCAACTCGGAGATTATGTCCGTGACCTCCAAGCTGATGAAAGAATTTGTGACGTTACAGTTCATATAGGTACGGAAAAATATGCCGCTCATCGTATCAGTCTTGCATGCTACAGTGATTATTTTGCTGAGATGTTCTACAATCAAAAAGACACACTTGTCCCCATCAGTATTAGACTGAACGATATTACTCCAATGGCTTTTGAAGTATTGCTACAATATATTTACAGCGGTGTATTGCCAGTCACATCTGAAGTTGTCGGCGATTTGATGACAATGGCAGAGAATCTGAAAATTCCGATGGTGAAAAATATCGTGATTGATTATATGAAACATCTACCGATAACACACGCATTGGCTATTGTGATGAAGGGAAAACTATTTGGACCACTTTATGCCAACACAATGGAAGCTGTCTGTGGACTGTTCAATACTTTTACGCTTGAAGACGTGTTCTTGGACATGGACATTGAGACAATACTTATCATACTGAACAATGATAATTTAAACATTTCTTCTGAACTTGATGTCTTCAAAGCTGCTATGAGATGGATTGCACACGATATTATAGATAGAAACCAACACTTCCTCAAGCTGATGAAATGTGTTCGATTTCCTTTCTTGACGCAGGATGAACTGTTCCTCTGTAATGAATTTACAGATCTCCTTAAAGAAGACGATGAATGTATGAACATGTTTCTGGAGGCAAATTGGTAAGTTATAAATTTAGCCACATAAAAAGATATAATTATTTTCTATTATCGACAAATTGGACATTTTCCCTTTGATGTGTGCCGCTGATAAATTCTGGATCACTGAACTGACTTTGATCCACAAAAATGTTAGGTCAGTTCGTAACTCGCATGCGCAAGAGCTGATTCTGATATTATACAAGTATTGCACTTCATTGAGTGCAATATGTATATATATTATCTGAATGTGAATTGATCGATACCGAAAATATCAATATCAGCCTGTTGAGTCAGAATATGAAGTTTGTTGGCGAGTGAGCGAAGCGAACGAGTCACAAACCTCATATTCTGTCGAGCAGGCTAATATTTTTTTTATTATCAATCATATTCACATACAGACGACATGTTTATCATCTTTAAATCAAACATAAACATGGATATATGGTATATCTATATGTTTCGATATTTGTATTTTCACGGGAAAAATCACTATATTTCAAAATATTTATCCGCACTCACTCCTTTAGGCCAAATACGCTTCAATGCATAGTTCGTAAGTAATTTTCAAATATACACAATTCATTATTACAGTAAATGGTGGATTTTATAACGTAACTTGATGAACAAAAAAAGCATAGTTCATAGACAATGATTTAAAATAATGAAAATTTAAATGATCCACTCATTAGTGGTTTTGTTCACAGGCACTCGAATTCCGAACCCCCCCTTTTTCATCAATTGGTCCCTCCCGCGATTATGGTAAAGATCTTTGTCTGGAAGTACATATTTGAGCCATTTATCCATATTTTACAACATTTAGTGTTACAACTCTCTCGTTCTACTAACTTTTGTTTCTAGGTCCAGCTGCCGTTTTACTTAAATAAACCTAAAGGTAAGAAACAATCGTCAAAATACGAAAAGGGAATCCTCGCTTCGACTCGATATTTTACAACAACGCGCCAGTTTTCAAAAGGACCTTCGCTTGTCCTCGTCTCCAAAATGATTTGCCTTCATTCCTATCTAGTTGATACGTACGAACAACACATATTTATTGATGAAATTCAAGTTTAATCTCGACGACACATCCAACTTTCCTCCACTCGTGCTGTTTCAGGAGGTTTACCGAGCATATTTTGTTTCGAGTTATTTCATTGGTCGGAAAGATTTTCGGAACTTTTTTAGCTTGTTCTTCGCTATGCACGGCCAATCCATTTCGTATCCAGAGGCCTATTAAGCGGGAGATTTAAACCGCGAAAAAAAGTGGAAAGTAAACCTTTTCAGACAGTGTGTTATAAATGCACCAGAAAAAAAAAGACAAACCTAGTGACATGGTAAGAATATTGTTTGAAATGGAAATATGCAATTCAAACAGGAAGTTTGACGGACGACCATTTGATCACTGATGATCATAGAGAAAGGGACACTAGTTTATATCATAAAGCAAAAAAATCAA
Source organism: Gigantidas platifrons (assembly GCA_002080005.1). Classification (NCBI taxonomy): domain Eukaryota; kingdom Metazoa; phylum Mollusca; class Bivalvia; order Mytilida; family Modiolidae; genus Gigantidas; species Gigantidas platifrons. The sequence goes on along the minus strand of MJUT01017050.1, from coordinate 1,520,165 downwards.
CATTTTTGTACCTAGACTCATCACAAATAATTAATGACCCCCCCCCCAAACCCCTCTTAATGCAATTTCTGATGCCCAGTTTTGATTTAAATATTTAAAATAAGTAAAACATGAGGGTATGCATTTTTAATACTTCAAACAACTTTCATGAGTCTGAAAAATTCATGAAATATGGCGTGGGTTCGCGCCCGGCTTTGTAAATAACAAAAAAGGGTGCACTCGACTCGCAGCCGCAGGTGATAAAGTTTACCAGTTGCTTGCACATGGTCGGAGTTCTCTCCGGGTACTCCGGCTTCCTCCACCACTAAAACTGGTCGCCATGATATAGCTGAAATATTGTTGAAAGTGGCGTTAAAACACCAAAACTCAAATCAAAATCAAATCTTATTACCTTTACTGAATGCAAATGGACATATGTTCAAATTCAACTACAGTTAAATCTTGATTTCTCGAACGCGAATTGTTCGAACACCACCCATTTCTCAATTCACTTTTTTAGTCCGGCAGGTGAAATCATTCCATATAATTTGCCAGCAATAACTCGAACAGCATACATTTCTAGAACATATGGATGACCCCTTCTAGTTCGAGCTACCAAGTTTCCACTGTAGAATATTTTTACATTCAGGAAAACGGATATTTATCAATCTGTACTCTGATATATAATTTTCTGTTGGTTTAGGTTTCAGTGGACTAAATCTATTTTCAGATTTACATTTCAGTCTTGGATTGAATATATTTCTAACTGACAATGTCATTGGGTGAAAATATCAAGTTTCAACAAAAATACTGTTATTTTGGCAAAACTTTCAAGGAACAAGCACGGGAAGTACACGTCAGATTAAATCAAGGACTCTGTTGATGACCATTTTTTTTCTTCTTTTTTTTGGAAAAGGGGGGTGGGGGAGAGTAGATGATGTTGTTAGGTATAGATTGGTTTGTTGTTGAAGATTCCAGAAGAAAAGCAGCAATTAATGTGCTGTTCCTTTGTGAAATGGTTGTTTCCTTGTATGTTGTTGGATTTTGGGGATAATGTCATTACTCCAACACTCAATACTCCGACAGTCATTACTCCGACACTTAATACTCCGACAGTCATTACTCCAACACTAATTACTCCGACTCTTAATACTTCGACAGTGACCGATAGTCTTTGCAATTCTGGCGCTTTTAGCAATCCAAATGCAGTACGGGACTGCCCATTTAACTTGAAATGGGCATGGTTTTTATCCCGGAGTCGGATTTTTTTTTTCGTATGCAGCGCTATTGTTTTTAAAGCTTTTCAGCGCGGCACAACAAAATATTTTTTAAATAGAAAATATTATTTAATTTAGATCTAATGAAAATGCTTTCTCTGATTAGTTTGTTTCTTCGATTCCCGTCATATTTTCCTCAAAATTCAGGGTAGCAAAAATACATGGCCTATACTTTTCAGGTTATCAAGTCGTCTCATAGTTGAGCGACACCTACCTACCATTGCATCAGATGCGTATACGGAATTTAGTTTGCTGAAAAGACCCATACTACCCGCGACCAATACTGCGGGTGCATTGCAACAGTTTCAGACAGAAATTGCTTCACTCGCATTCGGTCGAACTCATTTGGGCTCGCAATTTTGTGTGTGTTTTTTTTCCCTTTAGATTGTTGTCTGTGCTCCCCGGGTTTGTATATAAAAGGCCAAGATTGGATTTGGATTTTTGTTGCTGTTATTTTCCTTCACTTCTTTATTGACTCCGCACAGGACACTTGTAAACACACATAAAATTAACAAATGTGCCAAGTTTGGTAGTATTCTGTTGGGTGTTTCTCGAGAAGATGTTGCAAATATTGTTTCCCATAGAGTTTCAATAAAATTTTGACCTTCACAAGTGGTCATTTTGAAATTCGTAAATGGCCCAAAAACTATCAAAACTTGTTAAGGACCTGCATAGAAACATTCACACCAAATTTCATTCAAATCCGTTTAGTGCAGGGGTGGAACCAGGGGGGGGGGGCATCCGGTGCCCTCCCCCTCCCTGAAGTTGAAAAAAATATGATTTTTTTGCGTAAAATCGTGATTTTTCTCACAAAATACCCCAAAAAGTTTAAGTGCGCCCCCCCCTAACTTGAAATCCTGGATCCACCCCTGCAGTGGTTCTCAAGAAAAAGATTCCCGAAAATGGACCAATCAGAATCTCATGACAGCCATGTTTTTAGACAAATCCGAAACAAAGTAACACAACTTAAATAAGACCTTTGGAACAACTGTGCCAAGTTTGGTTAAAACACTGAAAACATAGTTCATCTAAATTTTCGACTATATCTTTTATTTTCGTCAATGAAATAAATATAATAATCAATTGCACGTCGTGAATATTGAATATATGCCGAAACGCATTCAGATTAAACTCGTGCGCGTAGCAAGTTCCGCACACTCGTTTAATCTGATGCGTTTTGCGGCACTCGTGATCATATTTTCAATATCCACTCCGTGCAATTATCCTATAGTTGTTTGGAGTTGCGATTAGATAGGATATGATGATACAGTCCGGGATGCATGGTCGGAGTATTAATGAGTAATGACTGTCGAAGTAATGAGTGTCGGAGTTATGAGTGTCGGAGAAATAACCGTCGTGTTATTTTTGGGTCTGATGTACTCTTTTTTTTTGGGGGGGACACAATTTGTGTTGTATTTTTTTATTGGTTTATTGAAACATGAAGTACTAAAAATGCACTCCCTCATTTTTTACTTATTTTAACTGTTTAAATCAAAACTGGGCATCAGAAATTGCATTAAGAGGGGGGTTTTGGGGGGGGGGGTGTCATTAATTATTTGTGATGAGCCTAGGTACAAAAATGTTGATTTTTTTGCTTTTATGATATAAACTAGTGTACCTTTCTCTATGATCATTTCAGTGATCAAATGGTCGTCTGTCAAACTTTATGTTTGAAGGACATTTTTCCATTTCAAGCAATATTCTTACCATGTCACTAGGTTTGTCTTTTTTTTCTGGTGCATTTATAAAACACTGGCTGAAAAGGTTTACTTTCCACTTTTTTTCGCGGTTTAAATCTCCCGCTTAATAGGCCTCTGGATACGAAATGGATTGGCCGTGCATAGCAAAGAACAAGCTAAAAAAGTTCCGAAAATCTTTCCGACCAATGAAATAACTCGAAACAAAATATGCTCGGTAAATCTCCTGAAACAGCACGAGTGGAGGAAAGTTGGATGTGTCGTCGAGAATAAACTTGAATTTCATCAATAAATATGTGTTGTTCGTACGTATCAACTAGATAGGAATGAAGGCAAATCATTTTGGAGACGAGGACAAGCGAAGGTCCTTTTGAAAATTGGCGCGTTGTTGTAAAATATCGAGTCGAAGCGAGGATTCCCTCTTCGTATATTGACGATTGTTTCTTACCTTTAGGTTTATTTAAGTAAAACGGCAGCTGGACCTAGAAACAAAAGTTAGTAGAACGAGAGAGTTGTCACACTAAATGTTGTAAAATATGGATAAATGGCTCAAAGATGTACTTCCAGACAAAGATCCATACCATAATCGCGGGAGGGACCAATTGAGGAAAAGGGAGGGGGTCCGGAATTCGAGTGCCTGTGGTTTTGTTTACCAATTCCGTTCCGGTTTAGACAGCACAAACGTCACGACCTTGATGATGACGTAAAAAAACGTATTCCCAGCAGAGGTTATCAAGAATTGTTTCAAGTACATTTTTGTAGGACGATGTTTGTTGATATTACTGACACGATAGACTTACAATTGCCTGTCACAATCTAATCGATATAGAGCCGATGTACGAGCCAGGGGACAGAACTCGTCAGTCTACTGACTCGACAATTCCTGTTTGATTTATGTTTAAAAAAATGAAATGTGTACTACCTAATGGTGTTGATAAATTTTATTTACTTTTGTCATCTTCACAGTAATTATCGTTTAAATGTTGGGAGAATTTGGTGATAACTCCTGCTGACTGTTAATAAGTCCTGCTGAGCTCACGCGGACTTTGGTACGAGTTTTGCTTATGGAATCAGCAGGTAGATATAGCGGGAGGGAAGGATGATAATCAAATTTATTTGACCCACTTTATTAGTACTCCAAATCACACCATTGTAAGATAGAACCAGGCAACAGTATTTAAGCGCGGACTCCACCAAAGACGATGATAACGACGCTCGTTTCTGCTATTTTCAGCATAATTTGGTAGTTGTTTTTGAGTTTTTGACATTGCAGGGTAAACACAATATAGGCCTACATACATTGTCGGCAATTTTAAAATGTATTTGCACTTTCTGTGAAACAGGCGAAAAAAGCTCACCAAAGGCTGGCTTTGTTTTCTCCCTGTTTACAGCGCTAGATAGTATAAATAAACTTTATATTTGGCGACAATGTATGTATAGTGTCTATTTATCCTGCACTTGTTCTATTTGAGCGATCAATTTACATTAACTGGATACATTTATAGCTATATATGGTCACTTGCAAAGATATAGCTGATCCATGTATGATTTATGATGTTTAACGCCACTTTCAACAATATTTCAGTTATATCATGACGGTCAGTTTTATTACTGGAGGAAAGCGGAGTAACCAGAGAAAACCACCGACCTGTCGCAAGTCACCGCCAAACTTTATCACATAATATTGTATCGATTAAACCTCGCCATGAACGGGATTCGAACTTAAAACTTTAGTGGTGATAGGCACTGATTGCACAGGTTGTAAATCCAACTACCATGCCATCCCGACCCCTGATTCATGTAGAACAACGGTTATAAACGATAACAGTATAAAGGATGACATATGACACCATTGGAAACTACATTTATTATACACATGCTTGTCTCAGCTATTTTCCGATAATTTGGTTGTTGTTTTGAACTGGTTTTTTTTTGCATTGCAGGATAAATACAATCATATACGTACATTGTCGATAAATATTATAATATAAGTTTGTATGTGTGAGTGTATAATTGTAAGAAAAGTAATACAAATTGCATTACTTGATTTTTTTTTCAATTTGCGAATGGAATTTATTTTAAAAATTTGATTAGATTTAGATCATCATTTCTAGGATTGTAACAGCACGGAATTTAGGTAAAGATGACCCATTCAACCTGACGGTTCCAAGACCTCGCATCACAGCTACCACACCCTGGGGTGATAATGATGATTTCTATGTAAGTATCATTCTTACACATAAATTATGCATGGTAAAACATATTTCTTTATTACAAGTTAACAAAATTACATTTGTTTTATATTTGAAGTGAACAGAGTAATGGCCGTTTGTTTAAGAAATAAATCATGGAAGCCAGAATGTTTAAATGTTTAAACTCAAAACACATTATGGCTTCCATGAATTAATTCGATTCTGATATGTCTAACAGTACAAATACGGTAGTATACTTTGATTGGAAGACGGTAATTTATATAAATGTATATTTACGTTTGTAGGGGCCCGGGTGGCTCAATGAGTTAGATCGTTGGATCTAACAACTCATACAAGCCTATTACCAATACGGCGTGGGTTCGCACCCGGCTGTGTAAAGTACAAAAAAGGTGCACTCGACTCGCAGCCGCAAGTGATAAAGTTTACCAGTGGCTTGCCCATGGTCGGTGGTTCTCTCCAGGTACTCCGGCTTCCTCCACCACTAAAACTGGTCGCATGCATGATATAGCTGAAATATTGTTGAAAGTGGCGTTAAAACACCAAAAATCAAAAATCAAATCATATTTATCCTTGCGGAAAATGTTGCACACAATTTATGCTGCCAAATTCGAGCAGACGATAATTCATTAACATGTAGTTTTACGACGGGAAGGTTAGTGGTATTGATGGAGCATCCGTAACAATAATATTGTGCTTGCATGTTTTGTTAGCACGTCGCATATTTATTAATTTTGGATATGTTGATTATTTTCAGTGAATATACAAGTCAATAGACATAAATAGGTATTCTTCACCCCCGATCTTAGTCTATCTTCTTCTTCTTCTTCTTTTCGTAAATCCCTCCAGCGTTGGAGCACACACTATTCGTGTTAAATAAATATAGTATAACTAATCGTAGATTTTGAATATCAAAATAAGACAACGAGCGACCGAAGTACGCATAAGGATTAAACGAGTGGGCGGAACTTGTTCCGTCCACGAGTTTAATCCTTAATGCGTATTCGGTCACGAGTGGTCTTATTTTGATATTCAAAATCTACGATTAGTTATACTGTTTATTATATAGACTTCCAAAATTTCTTTTATATTATTTTATTTAATTTGCATATTTCATTCTACGCGTATGAATCTACGAGCAATGATAGTGTGTAATCAATATGGCCGCACATTCAAACAAGTCAAGTGTTGTCGCATCGATTAAAAAAATTGGAAATTTAAATGAAGGACGAGTTTCTGAATTTTATTTGAATATGGGCGGATTTGTAAAGTTGTTGTGGAAAAATTCATTGCAATTGTGACTCATGTCAGTCCGATTTATTTGTGGAACCAGGCACGATGTGTTATTATTGTCCCGAGTCGTGTGTATTTCATGTGTAATTGAATTCGAACTTTAAAGAATGAATCAATGTCCTCAAATGAAACGTTCTGAAATCTACCCGGCTGGGCTTTGGTTTGGTATGCATTTTCATTTGTATTGGCATTGGAATTTGGAACATTTGTTTGGACATCTAGAATATTGAATTCTGGCATTTCCATATTTTCTAAGTCAAAATCATTTTCTTCTAAAATTTGGGAGACTGCAGCTGCCGTATATGCGTCAAAATAATCAGACATTTTTTGTTGTTGTTAATTTAAAAATTGTTCAAAGCAGATGATTTTTCATTGAAAAGGGGTGGTGAAAGGAATTAGGAAACTGACCATCTACAATGCACTTTTAACATTGCCGTTGTTTGTTTATATTTAAATCTGTTGTGTTATGCTAGTGAAATGATTCGATTTAGAATAAACAAGTGTTTGATTTTAATGTATAAATAAAATGATTCAATTAAAATAATTTATAAAAGTACTAGGGCAACTTTATTTTCATTTGTTTATAAAATTGTTTCAGTTTACAATCATGTGTGTATTCACGGTAACACAACAAGGGACGTAACCACTACACTTATAGTTGTCTAAAAGTAGTTCTGGCGGGAAAAAACTGATATTTCACATGTGAAATATCGGAATTTATTTCACGGATAAATCTCCATAATTCACACCTATCTATATAATAACACTAATATATTTCATATAAAACCACATTTTTCAATTTTTTTTTTATTGTGAAGTCATTTCTAAGCGGATTTTGATCATTTTTGCATCAGAAGAGGCAGAAATATTTAATGATTATTTGTTTATTTTAGCATGATTTTCCGTTAGATTGCCTTTATTTTCTTACGATTAAAGGCATTTTTTTTTCTGACGTCAAATGCTATATATTTTAACCAAAATAAAATCGGAAAAATCAACATTTGTGTTTAAATCACCAGAAAACAAAAACCATGCAGACAAAAATTACTATCATAAGTTCTAAGCTCCCTAGTGACCGACTATGATTAGTTGGACGGCCAGCTTTAGCGCGAACCCTTCAACTATTTACTTGCCGTCTAAATAATCATAGTCGGCCACGGGTGCTTAGAACATTTTTATACGATGTTGCTGATCTATAACTTGAAACAGTAACTAAAATTTTCCACGAACTACATTTAACGGACTTTCTTTGAAGTTATAAGGCTAAAGACGTAATGGTCACTAGACAAAATTAAGCACCACCCACTGACCTTCTGTAATTTTCCGTTTGCATCGTTTCGTAACTGCACGTTTATCTATCGTCTGCATCGTTATTTTTAAGGAATGGAATTTTCCACTGGCCAGTAAAGCGTATTAATCTTATTCTCTAGATTTCTATATATGGCTCTCCCTTCTATCGTTATTTTTAGGAATGATTTTATCCAATCATAGGTCGTCAAATAAATGCAACATCGTACAAATCACGTTTACTACGACGAGTGCGATCGCATATTATCAATTACCTGTTGAATAATTTTTAGAACTTAATTGAAAATGTGGATGTGAATGAAAAATCGTCAGAATCAACACCAAGTCAGCAGACGATAAGTGGTGAAAAATGGACAGGAAAACCACGTAGCCAGACGATAAGTGGTGAAACACGTCACCAAGCGATAAGTGGTGAAAAATGGACAGGAAAAGCACGTAACCAGACGATAAGTGGTGAACCACGTTACCAAGCGATAAGTGGTGAAAAATGGGCAGGAAAAACACGTAACCAGACGATAAGTGGTGAAACACCGATAAGTGATGACAAATGTTCAGAGCCACTACGTGACCAGACGATAAAGGATGAAAAAAGGACAGAAAAACAACGTCACCAGACGATAAGTGGTGAACCACGTCACCAAACGATAAGTGGCGAAAAATGGACAGGAAAACCACGTAGCCAGACGATAAGTGGTGAACCACGACACCAAACGATAAGTGGTGAAAAATGGACAGGAAAAACACGTAACCAGACGATAAGTGGTGAAACACCTATAAGTGGTGACAAATATTCAGAGCCACCACGAAATCAGACGATAAAGGATGAAAAATGGACAGAAAAACAACGTCACCAGACGATAAGTGGTGAACAACGTCACCAAACGATAAGTGGCGAAAAATGGACAGGAAAACCACGTAGCCAGACGATAAGTGGTGAACCACGTCACCAAACGATAAGTGGTGAAAAATGGACAAGAGAAACACGTAACAAGACGATAAGTGGTGAAACACCGATAAGTGATGACAAATGTTCAGAGCCACCACGAAATCAGACGATAAAGGATGACAAATGGACAGAAAAACAACGTCACCAGACGATAAGTGGTGAACCACGTCACCAAACGATAAGTGGCGAAAAATGGACAGGAAAACCACGTAGCCAGACGATAAGTGGTGAACCACGTCACCAAACTATAAGTGGCGAAAAATGGTCAGGAAAAACACGTAACCAGACAATAAGTGGTGAAACACCTATAAGTGATGACAAATGTTCAGAGCCACCACGTGACCAGACGATAAAGGATGAAAAATGGACAGAAAAACAACGTCACCAGACGATAAGTGGTGAACCACGTCACCAAACGGTAAGTGGCGAAAAATGGACAGGAAAACCACGTCACCAGACGATAAGTGGTGAACCACGTCACCAAACGATCAGTGGTGAAAAATGGATAGGAAAAACACGTAACCAGACGATAAGTGGTGAAACACCGATAAGTAATGACAACTGTTCAGAGCCACCACGTGACCAGACGATAAAAGATGAAAAATTTACAGAAAAACAACGTCACCAGACGATAAGTGGTGAACCACGTCACCAAACGCTAAGTGGTGAAAAATGGACAGGAAAACCACGTCACCAGACGATAAGTGGTGAACCACGTCATCAAACGATAAGTGGTGAAAAATGGACAGGAAAACCACGTAGCCAGACGATAAGTGGTGAAACACCGATAAGTAATGACAACTGTTCAGAGCCACCACGTGACCAGAAGATAAAGGATGAAAAATGGTCAGAAAAAAAACTTCTCCCAACGATAAAGGATAAAAAAGGGTCAGAAAAAGCACGTCATCAGACGATAAGTGGTGACCCACGTCACCAAACCATAGGTGGTGAAAAATGGACAGCAAAACAACGTAACCAGACGATAAGTGGTGAACCACGTCACCAAACGATAAGTGGTGAACAATGGATAGAAAACCCACGTAACCAGACAAGTGATGAAAATTGTTCAGAACCACCACTTCACTCAACGATAAAGGGTGAAAAATGGTCAGAAAGGGCACGTCATCAGACGATAAGTGGTGAACCACGTCACCAAACAATAAATGGTGAAAAATGGACAGCAAAACAACGTAACCAGACGATAAGTGGTGAACCACGTCACCAAACGATAAGTGGTGAAAAATTGACAGGAAAACCTCGTAGCCAGACGATAAGTGGTGAACCACGTCACCAAACGATAAATGATGAACAATGTTCAGAACCACCACGTGACGAGACGATAAAGGATGAAAAGTGGTCAGAAAAACCACGTAACCAGACGATAAGTGGTGAAAAATGGACAGAAAGGGCACGTCATCAGACGATAAGTGGTGAACCACGCCACCAAACAATAAATGGTGAAAAATTGACAGCAAAACAACGTAACCAGACGATAAGTGGTGAACCACGTCACCAAACGATAAGTGGTGAACAATGGATAGAAAACCCACGTAACCAGACGATAAGTGATGAAAATTGTTCAGAACCACCACTTCACCAGACGATAAAGGATGAAAACTGGTCAGGAAAATCACTTCACTCAACGATAAAGGGTGAAAAATGGTCAGAAAAACAACGTCACCAGACGATAAGTGGTGAACCGCGTCACCAAACGATAAGTGGTGAAAAATGGACAGGAAAACCTCGTAGCCAGACGATAAGTGGTGAACCACGTCACCAAACGATACATGATGAAAAATGTTCAGAACCACCACGTGACGAGACGATAAAGGATGAAAAATGGTCAGAAAAACCACGTAACCAGACGATAAGTGGTGAAAAATGGACAGAAAGGGCACGTCATCAGACGATAAGTGGTGAACCACGCCACCAAACAATAAATGGTGAAAAATGGACAGGAAAACCACGTCACCAGACGATAAGTGGTGAACCACGTCACCAAACGATCGGTGGTGACAAATGGTCAGAAAAACCACTTCAGACGATCAGTAGTGAAACACCGATAAGTGATGACAAATGTTCAGAACCACCACTTCAACCGACTATAAAGGATGGAAAATGGTCAGAAAAACAACGTCACCAGACGATAAGTGGTGAACCACGTCACCAAGCAATAAATGCTGAAAAATTGACAGGAAAACCACGTCACCAGACGATAAGTGGTGAACCACGTCACCAAACGATAGGTGGTGAAAAATGGTCAGAAAAACCACGTAACCAGACTGTCAGTGGTGAAACACCGATAAGTGATGACAAATGTTCAGAGCCACCACTTCACCCGACGATAAAGGATGAAAAATGGTCAGAAAAACAACGTCACCAGACGATAAGTGGTGAACCACGTCACCAAACGATAAGTGGTGAAAAAGGGACAGGAAAACGACGTAACCAAACGATAAGTGGTGAACCACGTCACCAAACGATAAGTGTTGAAAAATTGACAGGAAAACGACGTACCCAGACGATAAGTGGTGAAAAATGGACAGAAAACCCAAGTCACCAGACGAAAAGCTGTGAAAAAACGATAAATGGTGAAAAATCGGGACGTTCCAATACAACAGGAGAAATCATTGCTGTCGGGGGAGCTGTAACAGGTAATAAATAAGAAATGTCAACGGAATAACATAAGAAAATCAGAACAAATCAATCAAACAATCAAACAACAACAAAAACAACAACAACAACAACAACAAAACAAACAAACAAACAATCAAACAAACAAATAGGATTTCCATGCAAACTCGACCGATGATTGATCCTAAGTTAACAACCAATAACTAATGATCCATTAATGATCAAAATACAAACAGGCTCTGGGTGGCTCAATGAGTTAGGTAGATTACCTAACAACTCATACAAGCCTATCGCCAATATGATGTGAGTTCGCGCCCGGGTTTGTAAATTACAAAAAGGGTCCACTCGACTCACAGCCACCAGTGATAAAGTTTACCAATTGCTTGCCCATGGTCGGTTGTTCCTTCCGGGTATTCCGACTTTTTCTACCACTAAGACTGGACGCCATCATATATAACTGAATATTGCTGAAAGTGTCGTTAAAACACTAAAATCAAATCAAATCAAATCAAAATAAAAACAAAAAATCCCCAAAAAACAGGAAAGATTTTCAGTGGCACATTCTTTTATCGTTTTATTGCAATACATCCGGACATTCCCTTATTTTAACGTATCATTTGAAAAACCGCACCTTAAAATAATACACTATGAACGATTTTGTTTTACATTAACACATTTTTCTATACTGTTCTAAAATTATTTTTGTAGCAAAGACAATAGACATTTATCACAGTGATCACAATAAATGGAAACACTACTGTGATCTTCCGGAGCCTCGACGTCATTTTTCTGTTACAATGCAAAATGGAAAAGTTTATTTGACAGGTAACGATACTTCTACTTTATGTATTATTTAAACAATACATGTATACGAATGGGAACAATTTCTGTCGCCAAATTTCATAGAAAAAAAATATCTTGAGAGCTGAAAGATGCCCCCAAAAAAATGATATCTGACCCCACAGTCCTCATCTAAGAAATTATGGGTATACTTTGAAGAAAATGATTGAATTTTCATGTAAAATAATTCGATTGATGTTTCCTGTGAAAAAAAATTCTGACTCGGGGGGAACATTGCCCCCTCCCCATAAAATTTAAAAGGTCGATATCATATATTAAGATGATATTCACTACCTGCTTGTCATATTTTGTTGGAAGACAAGAATGACAATTAGATCACTATTTGAAATTTGTTTTAGAACAACGTTTAGGAGTCTGAACACGTCCTTTAATATGTGCAATTGTAGTCAAGAGTTCTGTCGTTTTGATTTTTCTTTATCCAAATTCCATTTACATGTTTTATGTGCATTTCACTTTTGTGTTGTTCATTTGAAAACGTTTGTACTTTCAATTTCACAGGAGGAATTGATCCTAGATTTAAAGTCAAACATCCAGTACCTACCAGTGATGCTTTTGTCTTTGATACCAAAAATTATATGTGGATAAAAATTACCCCAATGAACACAGCACGAATGAACCATTCATCAGCCTCTGTCCACGGAATGGTATATACAATCGGGGGACAAGATGGAAACGACAGGTAATACATTAATACAAGGCATTTCATTTATCAGCCATGTTATCATAGAATAAACAAAATGTAGTCGAGTGATCTTATCGAGGGCTAGTACCTTAACGGAAAGGGTATAGGTTCGTAGAGGTTAATTCATTAGTTAATACATTTGTAAGTATAATATCCCGTCTCCTTTAATTTTTAGCTATGGTACTTTAACAATTCACCTCGATCACTAATAGTATTCAGTTATTTAATGGTTGCGGGTGCAGTAGACTGGAATATTTTCCCTGAGGTCCTGGGAATGACCAAAGGTTCTATTGCACGAGGCCATAGGCCGAGTGCAATAGAACCTTTGGTCATTCCCAGATGGCCTCGTGCTTTGGTCATTCCCAGGACCAAGGGGCAAATGTTCCAGTCTATTGCACCTGAAACCATTAAATAACAGATTTATTACCTAATACCTAACCAAGAAAGTATTTTTCTTTATGTCAACAAAACATTACCAAGTCCTGATTATTTATATTTATACTGCATACATCTCCTTGGCCTTCAATAAACATAACATCCTGACATTTTTCCACACAATCAATGATCCATTGATTCAAATGACAATCGGCAAAACTGAAAGCCAATCAGAAATCGTGTTCAAAGGTCAACTCGGGTCGGTGCTATAGACGTCACGTGCAGAATATTGCACAGTGCAATAGATCGACAGGCCAATTTTAATAGCGAAAAATATATAATACTAAAATTTGACCCAATAAAACAGAAAAATACACTTTATTAGGTAATAAAAGACATTATGTACGTAACAAGTCACACTCGATTTGAAGATGTTATGGTACATTAACAATTCACCCAGATCACTACTAGAGGTCTGAAGACAATGACATTATCATTTACCTAACAAGTCACTTTGTTGAGTACTCGATCTATATAATTAACAACTCTCATTGGTCACTGCTAAGCCTGAAAACATTATATTTATGGTTGGCATACACTACAAGGTACTTTTGTGGACAATCGGTCATAAGAGCTTCTGGTATATAGTACTGTACTTGAGTGCATAATCGAACAGAAGATGTATATGTATATATAGTAAGGTCCTTACATGTTGTCTTTTTATGTCAGAAGATATATTGGGTCTAGCACCGAGAGAGGTGCAAGATCGTCGAATCTTACCCGAGGGTGTCTCAGAGTTAATGTTCTTGCACCTTTCACGATGCTTGACTCTTTTTCTCACCCTTTTCTACCATGTCAGCGTTTGCTTACATGGATTAAATAATAGAGTGATCGCCCTTGTTAGTAACTAATGTAAATAAACACATTACCTCCCTTTGACCAAACGAAAAAACATTTTTATTTATCGCTGTTGAAGGAACACATTAATACAATATACAGTGTATTTCATAACGAAATACATTTAAAATACTGCTAAGGCCATACAAAGTTAATTTCTTGGTTCTCAGGCCCGGCCGCATGTGGAAATTCGTCGCCGCATTGCCGATTTTTTTGCATAAAAACAAAGTCACGTGACTTCGCGTCATTTTTGATGAAAAATGACGTTCAACCCTTCGGTTAAAATACGTCGGTTTACAATAAATACGTACGCTTGAAATCAATTAAAATATACGGAATATGTCTATGGATAAATAGAAATGTATTGCATCACTTCAGTTTTTATTTGTATAGTGCACAAACATCGAATTTTGCTACTTGAAGTGGACTCATTTGCAAAACAAATGTTGAGGTGGTTCTATTTAAGTCAGAAAATTAATTAAAACAACATGATGGCTTTCTGTAACATCCATTGCCTGAGGAAATCATCTAGGATCATTGTCATACCGACAACTAGTGCCAATGTCTTGTGGGATGCAATTGTGTCACTTAGTTCTACACCCACCTTGATCGATCGACCATTTGCCAAACATCGAAATTCATTGTCTTTCGGAACA